>JAVQJF010114728.1:0-12008 GCA_036023855.1 Gadopsis marmoratus
CACACACACACACAGAAATGAATCAAGGTTGTAAATAAATTAAGGATTGTAAAAACATGCTCTAAGCCTTGGCGTGGGCTCAAATCAACAGAGCTGAGTGCCTAAACTGCAGATTTATGAAATAATGAGAGTCTTATGAGGGCAGTTAAATGCCCTGTCTCTGATGTGACAGCCAGCACCACTACTAGTCAAGGCCAGCTAGAGGAAGAGCTACTAATCTATGGCCAGTGTTTCTGTAACTCCTCAACCACATGCCGTCAAGACTCTGCCTTCCACCTCCAAACCACTGGCAGCATAGAGGAGTAATTTCCCATGTCCTATCTCTGCGCTCTCGCTCCCCCTTCGCTGCCTCCCACTTGGTGCTTCTGTGAGTTTTCCCGTCTGTTTGTTTGTCTGTTTTTCTTCGTCTCCATGTTGGCTTCTCTCTCTGTCCTCACTCTTCCTCTCACACAGACACTCAAACACTGTTTCTTTCTTACTGTCTTTATTTGTCTCCCCCTCTCACACACAAACACAAGCAAACAAGCTCATGCACCTAGCTCTCCTTCCTCCAACAATGATTAGTTGTTCTGATGATGCTTGCAGACTTGTTCATGGGCTGCTCGTGAACATGATTCATTCCTCCTCGGTTCAACTTTCGGCACAGACCTGATGTCAGCTTGAGCTGTCAGTATGAACAGGTTCCGTTAATTAATTGTAGCATGGAGAGGCCAAAACTTCTGAACCACAGTAATTAAGAGTAGCACTTTGGAAGCCTCCTCCGAACTTCATACATCTCATTGTTTCTTTCCCCATAATCTTAACCGCTAAACATTTTCTGATCAAGGGGAGTCAAGTTTATTGTTGCTCACTATGTAGTTAATGAAACTGGGCCATTGGACCAAATATAAAAAGGTCAGAAGGAAACTGATAGATGTTTTAAACTCAACAAGTTGGCAGTTCGCAGAGGAAAGTCTCCTTTTGCGTCTACCTTAAAACTTAAATGCCAGTTTCTTAAATGAAAACTACCTCAAACATAAAACATAACTCATGCAACTTAGGTTTTAGCCCAATGTCAACAAGCTAACTAGCCTAATTTTACAATCCAATCACAATGTTTTAATGTAAGAAGCACCCAAAGTGATAAAGTTATTAATGTTCCTTTGTTTTTGTCTTCTGGGTTGGGTTTTTAAAATAATACAGCTCTTGAGGGCAATACCTTTCAACAACTGACTTTAAATGTACCACTTGTGCCAGATGTATGCTATGGAAACACTTAATACCAGGAACCCCCTATTATACCACTTCTTTGTACCTCATTTACAGTTTTACACACACTTTCCTCCCTAACACCCTTTTCCTCAGCTGTCATTTTATGTCTCTTACTTTCTTACTTTTGTTTCTCTTGTTTGGTCTCCATCACCAGCCGAGCTTTCACTCCCTATGAAGCTTGTTGAAGGCCTCTGTTGTGATGATTGAGTTTTGTGTGGGTGTGTGTGTGTGTGTATGTATGTGAGTGTGCGATATCTCTCTGTATGATCCGATAGTGTGGAAGTGGAATAAGAAGTGTTCAAGTGTACCAAGATTTCCCCAGTCAGTCAGTCAGTCAGGCTGTTAGTCAGCTCTTCATCTGCTTTTCATTCCCACAGAAAAAGAGTGAGGGAGAGGAGGAGGGAGAGACAGAGAGAAAGAGGGATGGCAGGAGTTTGCATGATGTCTGTAATCAAATCAGGGCAGCATTCAAAGGTTGTCTCATATGGTAACATTACTTGTTACATTACTTTCCGTGATACAGCCCAGCTCCGATTCCTTCTAACAGCTCCAAAGCCACCCACACTTTACATTTTCTGTATTAAACACACGGAGAAATAAAAAAGAAGCAGCCAGACTACAGTTTGGAGGAATTTACTGACCGCCATCAACAGCTAGTTTAGCCTCAGTGACTGCACACAGCTCTCTGCAGGGTTCACACACCCTCCAAACTCTGAACAAACCCAGCAGAATGTGGGCTTACTAGCGGCTAGCTAGCCAGATAAAAAAAGGCAGAATATACAAAAGTCAACCTAGTTACTTTATTCCTCCTCTTTTGGCAGAGACTAAAGAACATGTCCTGGACCGGTCTCTCCACTGAATGCTCCACTGAACTGAGGCAAAATTAACACACACACACGCACACATGTACAATTACGATGGACAGAAAGTGGCGTTGCAGGGAGTTCATCTTCCTCTCATTACTGTAAGAAAGGATGCAGCCAATAAACATTTCCCACCACTGAAAATAGTTTTCATGTCTGTCAAACACATCAGAAGTCTCTCTGGTGGTCCCACAGTTGTTAAGTGCTGGCAAAACTTGGTAGTAGATGGGAAGGTTGAACACATTTGTGTTTGTTTCTGTGTCCCTGTCCGCACATCATCTAAGACAGCTTGTTCGCGCCGGGCGGATGATTTGGACTCTGCTTCCTCATGGATGTGCTGACAGATCGTTTTGCAATGACAGCGCAGCGTGTGATCCCCCTCTCCCTGAAAACCTTTATTTAACACTCACTCACACACATATACTGCTTGTTCAGACTCTGTGTCTCTTTTTTGCCTGAAAGCTATACATTACTATCCTGCTCTGTCTCTCTCTGCTTTTCTGAAGGCCGAATACGCTCGCATGAAATTGAACATTTCTCCTGCTGATTTGCCGTGAAATGTTGTGCTTGTGTGGGATTACGCCGCTTTAGATTCAGCATGGAGTGACTGAGGAGAGGAGAGGAGAGGAGAGGAGAGGAGAGTTTTGTCCACTCCTCCATCTGCTGCTATTAGCTATTAGAGGTCTATTAGTCAGAGCAGTGTGCAAACTCTGTAGTGAAGACAGACACATGTGGAAACACAAACACAGTATCCAACATGCATGCACGTATGCACACCAGCATTGAGTTACAAGTGCTCATGCAGAGAGCCTGAGTGTTTACGAAGTGGAGCACAGGAAGGAGGAAGGACATGAAATCTAAATAAACAGAGATCAGTGACAGTGGTGACGGAGAGCCGCCATCAAATGAAAGAAAAGAGAGAATGAGAGGGATGGGTGGGAGAGGGATGAAGGGCTGTTGCTGAATGGTATAATCTAGAGATTTGTCACTGAAAGCACATAACCTGGGCGGGGAAAGGGAGGAAGGCTGGTGATTGAGGGTTTGAGAATTGATGGAAGATGAAGAGAGGGCTGGCGACAGGACTGAGGATGGAGGGGCTTTGGGAGGATGAAGAAGGGAGATGGTGGATGACAAAATTGCCCAGCTGTGCTCCAGACCTGTTAGACAGAGGAGGAGGAGGGAGAGGAGGTGGTGATGAGGGACAATAGGGCTGCTCCCTCCTCTCTACCTCTCCTGGTTAACTGTAAACATCTGGCCTTTTTGTCTCTTTTTGGCGTATTTTTACACTACACCCCCTGCTGTGTCTCCTCCACTTTTTCTCTTTCTCCCTCCTCTCATGCTGTCTCTTGCTTTGTTCCCTCTCTCTCAGTTAATTTCTTCTCTCCTCCTCCTCCACTTACCTTCTACTCCTTCACTGACACACACACTACTGAAACACACATGCGCAACATCCAGATGTTAACTCGTACAGAGACACCTCTCAATCAAATCCCTTTGATATGAAAGTGTGCTTTTTTATAGCTATGGTCCGCTACTCTGTGCTACTAAAGTGTCCGCTACTCTGCAGGGGAAATCCAATCCGCCTCTCAAACAGTGCAAACAAGATCAAGTCTTGGATGCTTGCTGAGGTGCACACAAATGAAAAATCAGTGTGACAAAAGCTAACATTGCATCATTTGAATATCATTAGAACGATGTGTGATGGAGGAATACATTCAGTCACCTGGACCAACTGTTTAGACACTGTTTCTCAATCTGGATCCGGTTTTTCCTCCATTACACAATTTGTGCTCACGCGGTAGATTATGTGCTGCTCTCATGTTTCTGCCGGACCTCAGATGTGGACTTTGCAAAGGACAAATCATTCTTTAGGAATTATTCTGTCATAAGCTATTAGTCCAACCAAAGCAGCCTCGGAGAGATAAGACAGAGTGGTCGGGCCCTGGTTTGGGGCTGGGGAGGCATGTTTTAAACATACGCGGCTGTTTCTGCCTGCTTCTTTCTCATACCGTGGAGAAGACCCAGCTCATCTGGTTTGGATAGCATCACACATCATAATGGAAGCTGGATAAATCCGATGGAATTCAATGAGAGTTTTTCCCTTGGAAAAAAAAAAGCAGACTGTGAAATGTGTTAGGATTAGTGGAGGCCATGATGTTAGAGGTGGACTATGAGCTTTGAGGAAGATACGGTTTAAGTGACCTGATCTAGTGTACCGCTTAGCAAGTCCTTTAATTTTATTTTCCTTAAAACAACTGAAGAAATCTGATTGATCTGATTGCCGGTGAGATCATTTAATTTCATGTGCAGTTAATATCAGTGATTCTATGGAAAAATACAACAGTTTCTTGAGATAAAGCAGATCACGCCATTAAAAATAATAAATGAAACTTGATTTATGAAGCCAACACAATGTGTTTTTCTTAAATTCTCTAAAATCTATAAAAGGAGATAATTTTAAAGACCAGCTAAACTATAGGCTGCACTTTCAACATGTTGTAATAGCTGTGATAATTATAGCATATTTTTGAATATCAGTGATATATGCACAAGGTAACATTTAGCTTAATTTGATTTCAAACTGAATGAACTGAATTGGGGGCAGTGCAACATGCTGTAAACTTTGTCTATAAATTGACAGTTTATCAACTCATAAAATTATAATTGTTGCTAATATCTAGGAGAAACAGAGCATTGCTTAACATTCACCCTCCTTTTAGCTCTGATTTGGTCTCTACCAACTCCTGAGGGAAATATCTGGCTCTAATAGCAGCTAAATGCTCCACTGTGTTCAACAATGTGTCAGTAACCTTTTAGTCTGCTTGTTGGTGTTGAGCTTTTTCATTGAAAACAACTGCCTTTTTTTAAATTAAGCATTGCATTTTCACATGTATTAACTTTAATGAGGGATCAGAAGCAAAGAGGTGGAATCTGACAGATGCTCCACTTCTCCACCTGTCACTTTTGTCTATATTACTCCTGTGATGTTCAGCTGTGTTGTCCTCATATTCCTGTTCAACAGCTCCTTAATGTTTAAAGAAAAAACATAAATTAGCACATTTTCCCTCTAAACGTTTCCAACACTCTTTCACACCCCACACCCTCTGCTTGTGGGTATTCACGGTGAGGAACCAGCTGCGTGCTTTTTCACTCTCCGGATAAAGTGATACTTTATTATTTTCTCTGTTTTCTGGGGAGGCAGGAAAGCTGGGATGACTGGCGCAGCGGCAGTGCTGCCAAGTCAAACAGCAGGGTTTATTTGTAGACAAGTGTAGGGGTGACAACCCCCCCCCCCCCCCATTTTGCAGACTCTTAATAAGAGGAGAGAGAAGGCTCTGGGGACTGGAGGGGTGTATACAGTATGTGTGTGTGTGTATGGGTGCCTAAAGGTCTGGTTTTATTGGAGGAAAGAAGAGTAATAAGGAGGATTGAAGTGGAGGTGGAGAGAAGAAACTTTAGTCAGAGGAAGGAAGGATAAGAAGAAGACAAGGAGGGCGTGGATGTTTAGAGGGTTTTTGCCACTCCAAGCTAAGAGAGGGATGTCTACCCATCATTAGACCCTCGCTCTCTGCTTCAGAGAGGAAATAAGATGGGATGGAAAGAAGAAGGTGGGGGCAGAATGGAAGGCTTTCTGTGGAAGCTGGGAGCAGCAGGCCTCTGCCACTGGGATTGTCCCTCTGGTAATCCCTGGATTTCCTAGGCTGAGACAGGAGGTACACCAGGCAGGGTGAAGGAATTAGTGGGACAGAGAAAGAGCGAGAATGAGAGAAGAGGAAAAAAAGGAAGTGGAAAGAGAAAGAGAGGTAGAGACAAAGGACAATCAATATTCAAAATGTTGGCGCTTTCTTGTTGGGAAAAGTTCTGAAATGTCTTCCTTTTCATTTTCTACAATGTGTGGTTTGTATACAGGTATAGCTCAAAGAGGAATGTGGTGTGTATAATTCTTAACGTGTGTGCTTATGGGTAGTTGTATATGTGTTTGTGATTGTGCATGTGTGTGTGTGTATCGTGGGTATTAACAGGGATAAAGATCTGGAAAAAAGCAAGGCTCTGGCTTGCTGTAGCTCAAGCCAGATGTGATGAATTGAAAGGGCTGCTCACCTTCAAATAAGCAAACGACACATGCAGAAAGGTGCCGAAGGACTGTAAAACTGCTTTGGCAATGCTCTGACGATGGAGGTCGCGTTTGTGGCATTTTCATGCTTGAATGCTGCCTTTAAAGCCCCTGACAGGTAACGCGATTCCCTTGGAGAGAAAAAAGAAAGAGCCGGTCTTGTTGATAAAACTGTAGGAGTCTACAGTGAAGCTATCATGTGAGACTGTCCAGACAACTTTGATGTGGTCTTGTGTGACACCATCTTTCCACCCTAATGTATTCAAGGTGCTTCTCAGAGTCTAAAAGATCAGACAACGGCAGGCTTTTAAAATACTCCCACCGCTGCTGCATGCCCATTCGAGCATGAAGTCATACTGAGATAGTACAGGTTAAAAGAAAATGGACACAAGGGTGTTTTTATGAATTACTTCATGGCTTTCAGGTTCTCTACTGTGGTCATGAAGGGGAAAGTACACTCACACAAACTGGTATCCACCCTTTTTTGGGGGGCTTCTCTGTGGGGAACTGGGAAGTGCTATTGCACTTCTCCTGTTCTTGGGTTGCCCTGGATGTTATTTCAACACCCTGCCGCCTTCCCTTCAGTCACCACAGGGTGCTGTGAACCCAATCCCCTCTTGTAGTCTGTAGCTGGAGCCCAGGGGGGGAAGCCGGCTCGGCCCGGAGGAACCCAGCAGTGCGTGTCCTGGGTCAGGGGTCTAGCGCTTCTCTTTCTCAGGCGATGAAACACAAGCAGCTCTCAGGGAGGCGAGAGCGGTCGAGGGAAACGCACCACCCTGAAACTGTTTATACCGTTTTCTTTATCAGGGGCTGATTAAATGACCAGAGATAAAGACAGAGAAAGAGCTGAATTCTCGTTCTGTTTGGATGGTCTGTGTTCAAAGATACAAAGCTTTTTAGAATCAACTGATTTCTGATAAATTAATTAATATGTAATTACCATAACAAAGCACCATGTTTTAGTGATTGATAGCTTCTACTTTATCTTTAGTGGTTTTTGAAAATTAAGACCACACTTCCTGTTAACCAGAGAAAGAAGGAGACATGCCCTCTGTCACAAAGATAATCTCAGCAGGCCAATGTTAGCATTTAGCTGGGTCTACAGCCTAGCATGGCTGTAGACCCCTGGTGTTGTTTTCTGACCTTGTCTGAATCTTTGATTTATTTTTTATATACGTGTGAAACACTGGATAGTTTTGAATTTGAGGGTTTCTAAAACTATTCAAATGACACAATCTGACACATTTAGAGGGGAAAATCACCTTTTAGTGGAACTGCTCACAAGTCACAGACGTGTGACCAGGGGTTTCAAATAGACACTGCATCACTGCATCAAAAGGTCATGAACCAAAGAAGTTGGCAATCCATCTGATTTCCTATAGCTGCAGCCAATGTGACGAGTAAAGTGAAAAGTAGTGATTTATTGCTGTCATGATGTTACACATAGCACCTGACAGGACAGAAACGGAGTAAGCAAAACAAGGAGAAGAAAAAGAGATGAATAGATCTACTGAGAGAAATAGTTTGAGTAAAGCTGGGAGAAAGAACAAACCTCCCCAGATCTCCTGCCTGAACGCTGGCAGAAAATGCTATGCTTTCATGCACCTGACTGCCTGGTTATTCCCAGCACCCATGCCATGCCTGTACCCATACACTGCGTATACCACCTAACCCAAACTGGCAAAAAAAAAAAAACAACGCAAATGGAGAAGAATCACCTCCATCTGTGCAACACATGCTCCTCTCATAGAGAACAAGGCTTTATTTGTCTTATACCATTCTTTCACACTTTCAACTCTCTCCGGCTTTTGTTCTCTGCTCTGTGTCTTCCTCGTGCTATTACTCCTCCCGTTCTTTCTTTCTTTCTTTCTCTCTGTCAGTTTACAGGATTGTGAAATAGTGTCACATTGTTTCACCACAGCGTAGAGAGAAGAAGTGAGTAATGGATAGAGAAATTCGAAGGGTGACTTGAGGAAAGTGGACACAAGGGAGGGAAAAAAGTTTGAAGCTATGTATGTTAATTGATGTTGTTGATGATGTGTGCTTTTCGTTAACGATTAACGCATGCTTTTATCGACTCCTTCAGCTGTCAGGTATAAAGTAATCCTGGGTATTATATTTTTGCCTCTCTGCCAGAGTTCAGTGTTTGGCATCCACAGTTTGACACTTCCTTCTGTTGTATCGCAGCCCGAAGCCCTTTAGTTCCATCCATCACTCACATTCTCCGAGTCAGATTTAAGGAGGTATAATAGGGGAGTGATGTAGTCGACAAGAGTGAGCTCTTTCAGTTCCAGCACCTTGTCATCGGCACCTACTCATGCTTCATACCCGTAAAAACTTCAAACAAGCTAACAGCATTGCTAGCAAACACCCAGGATGTAATGCACTTCAAGGGCAATTGCTATAATGCACACACAGGTTGATAAATGACATTTTCTGAAACATAAAAGATCTCTCTGGTTTCTTTTTTATGTTGCTCCCACTCCTGCCCTACCCCTTTTTTTCTGTTTTCTGTCCAACGCTCGCTAATGAATTTTTGGAGTGCTGCGCTCAGATCGCTGCTTCCAAGACCATCCGTGCACTCTGCTCCTTCCAGCTTTGTTCTTATAAAGCTTTTATTTAATCACAATGGGAGTTTCTCACGCATGCATCAGATTAAATGAGGAAAAAGAGAGAACAGAGACCTGCGGTAGTAAACTATGTGGTGAACAGTGTCAATGTTAGTTTCTTTGAAAGGGCCTGGCTGTAAAAGAGCCAGTCTGTCAGAGTGAGTGGACCACTTCAGCATGAGAACACTCACTCGGTCAGTCAACGCATGCGTGCACACACACATATTCACACGTATGCATATGCATGCAAGCACACACACAGGGAATGTTTGCATTTTTCCTCTCTCTCCCGCAGTGATTGACGTGCTCTTTCATTCAGCCCGGCACAAACTCAGCCTCCATGGTTACAGCTGCAAAGATGTTCTTTCCCCGGGAGACGGACAATATTGAAATAACAACTCCCTTAACAACACAACCAACCACACACCCTCCTCCCTTCTTACCATGCATCCTCTATGCACTCACCCTCCTGTCTGTCGTGTCTGGCGCAGATTGCCATGCTAAGGGAAACTACTGGAGCTGGCAGCATTACAAACAGCCTGGCAGGTGTGTATGCACTGCCAGCTGACTCTGCCCAAGGCCTTCTCTGGTGTTTCTCTTGGAAAAATCCTCAAGATGTGGCACAGAGCCCTGTGGGTCAAGGACTAGGGGCAGTGGCAACTTACTGGCACAAAATCAACATCTGCAGAAGCAGAATTAGCTACTGTAGCTAGTCACCAGACAGGTATTAGCGTCTCTGCGCCTGGCATCACACCTCAACATGACTTTAAGTTTAGAGCAATAAAAGAATCTCACGTGAGATGGAAACACAGACTGAAATGACGTATAGCAAAAGTCATATACATCATATTTTCAGGGCTGAAATGGTTTGATCGAGACCCATTACTGGATTATGTGCCTCTGGCATGGCGACAGCGTGGCGCTGAGCATAGCAGAATGTGCACTCGATGAAACATGTCGAAAATAATAAATAAGACTCAGTACTTGGTTGTACAGTGGGAGGAAGGACTCGAGATCTGGCGCTTGCAGAGAGATGAGAAGAGGATGGACGCTCTTCCCAAGTGAAAGAGCAGGGAGCAAGAGAAAAGTAAAGACATGAAAGGGGGATAATGAGAGAGTTATATATGCTGTTAGCTTATCAGTTGTCTCTTTGCATTATGAAAAACGTGCACTAAAGCCAAAATGAGCCCACAAGACTGGTTAGCAAACACAATGACCTCAGAGAGAGGGAAGGAGAGTCACAAGGTTGAGCTTAGTGCTTGGTTGTGATTATTCCAGCATAAAGGTTACCTGGAGTTGAAACATTCACTGTGCACGATATGGGCATTTATGATTGCAAAAACATAACTTAATTGCGTGAATTATGACGCAGACTTTTGACATTGGGCTCAATCAGTTGTGCAGCTGTATCGGCCTTAAGCTGCTCCACAAATCATCTGGGCCTGGACGCTGACGTTCTCCCTGTAGTATTTTCCGAAGCTCTAGTCAGGTTTCTTGGTAATTAGGATCATAGATGTGGATCGGTGTGGTGTGGTTTGAAGATATGATGAGGTGAGTCACTTGTTCTAAACAAGTCAACTCAAACTGTCTTACTGTGTGCAATGTAGAACTGTGTGAAATCTGCTGTACATAGAAACACACCTCTGGTTCCTGTAAGAGAGCTTAACAGTGATTGACAACTCGGTCCTAGTTGCCAGGCCAGTCAGAGGTGGCGTGGGATTGTAGAGGTCGAGAGCAGGGAGGTTAACCCCTGGTGTCTAGGACAGCTGTGGAGTCGCTGGGCTGGCTGGCGGCTGCACGCTATAAATTCTCTCTAAGGAGGGTTTACTTTTGATTTTAATGGGTGCTATAAATTTACGGCACCCTGGCCTGGTGAAAGAGAAAGAAGGGTTATTTTTAAAGGGTCTCTCTCGCTTTCTCTCTCTTCAGCTCTCCCTTACTTTCCCTGTTTTCTCCCTCCTTCAGAAAAAAAAGTCGGTGGAGTTTTGCCACGTCTTTTGTGGTCTGCTTTTACCTGTAGTCAGCCTGTATGGAAAGCGTATGAAAATATCCTGAAAGAAATGAAAACGCTGCAAAATAACTTTCACTGACACTCAGGAATAACGGATTCATTGTACATTAAGGTGACATTATATTTTTAAAGAGGAACACTGGCTGTGCTTGCACAATTTCTCTCCCTTCATGGCAAATTCCTATGGGGCAGAGCAGAGACAGGTTTTGTTTTTTTGTGGATACAGAAAGTAACAGCACCCTTCCTGTCGTTCTGTTTCTCTCTCCCTGCAGGTGCTGTTTGCTCTGAACCAGACACTGCTGCAGCATGAGGGTGTCCGAGCAGGCAGCCTGCAGGGCTCCTACACCACTGAAGACCTCATTACCCACTACAACTGTGGTGATCTCAGCTCCATCATCTTCAACCATGACACCTCACAGGTTGGTCTCCTCCTTTAGATTTTAGATGACCTAATTTGCAGAAATGTTCCCATAAAGATGCTTCATCCCAAAATAAAAATATAATCACTATGTGTTCACTTTCCTTTCAGCTAAGACAATGTTAACTTTAGCAGCTCCGTGCCAGCCTTATGTGAAACAACTGAAGTCAATTAAAACAGCCAGTTTCAAAAGGGGCAACATAAAGGCCATAAAATGAGCATGAACCATTTGCCCAGCATGATGCCATTTATTGTACTCCAAAATCTTTCATATTTTCTCCCATATTTATTCACTTACAAAAATTCCACATGGACCGACAACAGTTTGCTGGAAAGGACATCCTGCTTTTATGCTCAACATTCTTCATTCTGTCATAGCCAAAAGATGTCACATGTCAAGTTACTTTTATGCTGGGATCAGAGTCCACGTTTTCAGCCCGATAATAGCCCGATAGACATGGGACGCCAGGAACAAAAGGGCATCGTCGTATACATCATCAGTCATACACATCCAGAATTTCTTTGCAGGTGCAGGATAAAAATAATCTCCACAAGAAATGTCTGCACACTGTTATATTGTTCCCAGTTCCTCTTAAATTGTACATGGACACAAAAATGCCTCAACATTTGTAGTCAAAATGCTGGATGGTTGATCCATTTGTAGTAGAAGCCTTGTGATGTATGTAGATTTAAAGAGGATCTTAGAACAAGATATTAGTGTGTGTGTATTTTGTCATTCTTT
>JAVQJF010114746.1:0-15559 GCA_036023855.1 Gadopsis marmoratus
CTATTGGCCAGTGAGGTCAGACTTACGTTTGCCATATGCCCAGTGTAACCGCTGAGAGCCACAGAAGACCTACAATGATCAGCTTAGGCAGGTAGAATGTCAGACATTTCCTCTCGCCCTGGAGAAAAATCAAACATATGAAATAAGATTTGTATTAAGCTAAAAAGGAGAGGGAACCATTAAAAGTACTGGTATAGTACTGGACCCACCTGAACCCTGATGCCATGATAAACACAGAGCCAGAAGAGTAGCAGGGCACACAGGAACAGAGCTTGAAAGAAAGCGTCCAACGTCCCTGGAAACCAGCTGTTCACCAGGAATGACAGCGGGAAAAATGGATCTGCACAGCGAAAGCAGCAAAGCACAATAAGCAACACACACGAGGTTCGAGTTGGACTTAATTGGACAGGGCACATGTAGAATTTGCAGTTGACACATGAAACCACTGTTTCCTGGTTAAAAGATGACATAATGGGAGTGCCCGTTTGTACAGCCATGAGTAGATAAGACTGAAACTCACCATTGTAGAGTAGCAGCAAAGGGAGCAGGATAGACATCCACTTCTGTTCTATGCCCCAATCCCTCATAGAGAACTTTCTCAGCGAGTGTGCAAACATACACTTTGACATGCAGAGAAAGAAAATGTTAGTCCTGCATGTAGCAAAAGTCTGTATTATGTCTGATTTACACAATTTATCTTTAGTTCACTGTTACGTTTTGGTCAGATTGGAATACTAATCATGTGAAATTCATTAAGATTAAGACCGTAAAAATGATCTGTGCTCTTACCGTCACCATAAAGGTCAACACCACAAAGACAAACCGGAACCAGATCTCTACTTGCGAGAAGCTGTGGTTGTACGTCTTCCACTGAGGAATTTATGAAAAGGGAGAAGATCAAAAAGAGTAAAAAGGCAATGACTGACCTGTGAGATCAAGCTATTTGGGAAACAAAAATCCAATGCAGCAGCAGAAAAAACAAAAAAACAAAAGACTAATATCTCAGTTTGACAAGCAGAAGACAAAACCTGCCAGTGTTTGTCACTTACCACAAACTTGACCTTGATTTCATATGTGATATTTTCGAGGCCTTTGAAGCTGACCACAACCTGGTACTGGGTGTAGTTCAGGTAGCCCAGATGGAGCACAATGATCTCATCACATTTCTGTAAGGAGACACAAAAATACACTGCGCCACTGTCGTTCCAGTCAACAAACCAACTGTACTGTATATCGGTGATATACAATAATATGATGATCAAATTCATTCCTGCACCCACCACTACGCTGCAACCTCACTTCATATATAAATGATACATAAATGAGCAGCACAGCAATGTGAGGTTATGAAATGCTGCACGACTAAATGATTAATGACAATCCAGCATACTGAGAGAGAGGAAGGTGGCTGGGTTGCCGATTGACACTTACAGTCCCGCAGTGCAGCGTTCGTGATTTCTGGTGCACTTTGTTGATGTGCATCACACTGGCGTCCTGCATCACTCCCTTTAGCTCAACGTTGATCTCGAAAGGCTGCTGGAAGTCTCCCACTGACACATACAGCAGTAAAACATGTTAACCAAAGAAAGCTATTTGAGGTTGGTCATAGACAACATTCAACTGTCTTGGTAAAACGGTTGTTATCTGTAGCTCATTCTGTGGTCTTACTGTTGCTGTGTTCAACCTGCATCACACAGGTGAGCCATAGCTGCTGGTTGTAGGTGGTGAGGGGTGGGGAAACTAGACTGAAGGGTCCAGTCTGAAAGCACACAATAAATGACATAAATAATTTGCTAATCATTAAAATGGCAATCCCTGAAACACACAAGATATTATTCCAATAAAGAGGCATACTTGCTTACATCATAACACAAAACGCAAAGAGTTTGCCATAACACAAGACGACACATTAGTAAGAGTGGAAGGGTTGGAATCGCAGGGTAAAGAACAATATGATAGTAAATATTAACATTACATTTTATACTGTACATCTGTGTCTGCAATGTATTGCTACAAATGCACCACTATATCTGTAACTGCACAGAAAGACACACCCTTGAAATGGCAAAACACTTTTAAAATCAGTTGTATAGTACGATAGGAAATGGCTTCAATTTTATGAGATGAGATGAAGCAATGTGTAAGAAGACAAGAGTCTGAGCTCTCCCCCCCACCCCCAACACACACAAACAGGAATTCAAACACAGAAACACTCCAGTTAAAATGTCTGTAATACAGAAAGGATGCAACTGTCCCTCACAGTAACTCAAGTAATGTCAACAATCGGTCCCTGACATGAATATCAAGTATAACTTATGTGCACTGCTTGCTATTACGGCCATGCACATCTTTTCATCTTACCTTAACGGAGAGGTTTTTGAGAAGTGACTGATCGCCATTGTGCTCTTGCTCAGAAATAATCCTTGGGCCTACAGAAATTAAGAAAACACAATTAATACATTTTCACAAAGCAATGCCCCAAAAGCAAAGTAAAACCCTAATTGACCTCAAATTGTCTACTAAAAATACCATGGAAATTCAGGACCGTGCTTGCACACTAAGTAAACCACTAAAGCAACAGTAAGAGACAAACAAATCTGTCAATTACTCATTTCTGAGGCTGCTGTCTTTTCATGAGAGACAGCAGCTACGTGCTGGGATGGGAATACAAACACATCATTTAAGAAAATAATAGAGCTGAATTTATGATCGGTTCTCAAACTGTGGATTGGCCTCCCCCAAATGAGAGGCATTGCAGAGGTGTACATGTGCACTGGGAGAAAACTGTGCAGCAATACTAAAGTTGAATAAATCAAATGAATGCTGCGACATATATATGCGAATGCATTCAAGTTAGCAAGGTTATCAAGATGGTCTGCATTTAAGAGGTGCATCACAAAAGGTTGACAACCACTGGACTATCCAGAAAGGAGCAGAGAAGTGTTGAATAGCAGTTCATCAAGTATTCTGTTGTGAGTTGACAGGAGGAGGATGACTCACTCGCATCCTCTGTTATCTCAAAACCTAAAGTCTGTGTTGAAATGACTTCTGATCGACACCCTGCTTGGACCAGAAATGTTTACACATACCTGCAATCCCAATGAGGACTGTGAGGGTAAAGCAGATCAGGAACAACACGAAGACCAAGACGAAATGTCTTTTAGACAGGGTGTAGAGCCGCATGGGGGCCAATCTGTGACAGGGGGACATTTAGAAGAGTTCAGCCGCGAGCAGAAAGTGAGAGAAACAACCCGACGTGGGCGATGCTTGTTTTTGTAGTTAATGTTGTTAGTCCACATCCTGTAGGTCAGGTGTGCATATGTCAACAATGCTAGCCGCCATGCTAGCTTGTGCTAGCAGTAACAGATGGCAGAAAGGAGCCGCACGGTGGGGATTTCAACCCTCGTCCTCACGCACTTAAAACATCCGCGACACATCTCGGGTGTATCCGCTGGCCTAATCTTACACTTACAGCTCCATTTCTTGCGGTCAGAAGTCTCGGTGGCGAGAGAGGAAAAAAACCCGTTTAAAATGTTCGCAGAGAATCCACATCCGCGTGTGAACGTCGGTGACACGCGCTCACGTAGCGCCAGCGGTGAGGAGGGGCGCGTGAAAGGGAAAGGAGGCTGTCTTTTTTTTTTCTTTTTTGGGAGAGTAGGGAACAAATGAGAAGGATTCCCTCCGCCCCGCGTCCTTCTCTCTTAAGATATACGTGCGCCTTCTAATTCTTCTTCTTCTAGTTTTTGTTCGGCGGTTGGCACCCAGGTGCATTACCGCCACCTTCCGCTCCGGAAGGCTAAACAGACAATAGACTTAATATCTGCACCCCTTCTTCTGATATACCTGCATGTTTAGTCTGTGAACACGTTTCGGTGTTAGGACATTACGTCGGTGTTGCTGCTGCTGCTGCTGCTGCTGTGGCCGGCACGTCACTCCACGTCCTCTACGGGCAAAGGTTTCGCGCATGCGTCGCACAAACCTCCATCGCTGACTCGTAATTTCTAATGAGCAAAAAAAACAAAAAAAAACAAAATTCCAACGAGCCATCTGCGCGATCTTAGTTCATTCCTTCCAACGTACGCGGCAAGATTTAGATTTAGAATACCATTTAAGGCAGATGTAGCCTATAGTTTAATTCCCTTCCGTAAGACAGCACTTGTTGCCTTTAATAGGAATCAAGAGACCTCTACCTCGTTTTAAATCGTGACATTTGAGTGCATTCAACACAGTATGTGTAAGAAAAATGCAAATTATCATTGGTTGCAATGTGTTTTCAATCTCCCCTGATATTTCGCTGAATTAATCTATATTTGGGACAGCGCTACTCCCCAGTCTGGTATGACCTAAAATACAAAGCGACAACATATAACGCAATAAACGAGTATAATCCCACTGGTTCCATCTCAGCGACGAACACCTCTCGTTTGTATCTGCCACCGCGACACAACACGACAGGCCCACAACACGTACCTGCTCTGCCTGAAGGTGCAGATGTTGAAATGATGATTCGCAGCACGCAGCGGCCACAACAGCCACCGATGTGCAACGCAGCGGGAAATGGGTTTGCCCATCGGAAGACCCACCTGTAAAAGCGATCATCTCGGCATGGTGTCAGGTCCTCCTTCAGCTCGTTGTAGGCCTCCTGGATCTTCCTACAGAAGTACTTCAGCTCGCTGTACAGAGGGTTTTCCAAGCCGGACGAGTAGTCGTTGTCCATTATCACCACCGGGCCGTCTGGCGGCTGAAAATGGCGATGGGCAAACAATGAGCGGCCTTCAGGGAGCAGCGCGGTGGTCCGTCCGTATTGTCACGTTGTTTAGTCGAAAGTGCAGCTGAAGCTGTTTTGTTTGTGTCGGGTTGAAAGAAAGAAAAAAAACCTGTAAAAAAAAAAAAAAAAAAGAAGAAGAAGAGGGGGCGGAAGCACATAGCCAGCACGCGGGAGGAGGGTCACGTGATCAGAGTTCAGCACCACGGACAGCTCTGCCTCTAATGACTGAGGGGGGGCGCTGTAAATAAAAGCACTGTGGCAGTACTGCGCCTGGATGCCAACAGCCGTAAAACTGGAAGACATCAGTGACTACTTTTACATATTCTAAGCTTAAACATGGCATTTTCTAAACACCTATTAAACAGAGTTTTCTGTATAGATCTTTCTATGAGTCTCACTGACAAGACATGATGACCGAGTAATCACATCTAACAATAAAATTCTGATACGAGACAGTTGGATTTCTCCATTTGGAATTATTTAAAAAACAAAACTTGCATGCAATAAATTGTTCACTTACTGGCCTGCCTCACAGGGACGCCTAAATGGAACTGGGCCATTGTTAAAATGTAGTCCCACCTGTGCTTTTTGTGCTATGACAATATTTGAGACCCACCTTGTGTAAACTCTAGTCTGAATTCAACAATAATACTGGATATATTTAGGAGATAAGACAGAATTTTTTCTGAAACAATTACGTTTTTATTCAAAAGATGCGTGACATATACAATTATAAAATAATTTACATGGCATGCCTTACTATCCATTCACTATAAACGTTCAGTCACCAAATCAGACTCAAGATTCTTTTCAAGTGTTTTTGTCATGTAAGTCTACATCTACAAATACAAAGCACATATCTTTTCTAAAGAAAAGCCAAATCCTACAATATCTACAACAGGTCATCTCATGAAATTAAAGTGAATGCTTGACCTAAGTCCATAGGCAATTCTGAACATGAACTCGGAGGCTTACACTTGTGAACTTATGCCAATGATGTGTGCGTTTATGTGTAGGAAGCCATGACCGCACACACACTTAAAGAGAATAGATTTAACACTGATGGGATTTGTAGACTGCACAGTTGAATACAGGCACACCTTGACTTGACAGTTACACCCTACATAACTAGTCTACCAACTACACTAAACTGGGCACTTACTCATTCACATATTATTCATCCAATGCAAACTTCACAAAACACGGAAAATTTGCCCGTTCCCAAACCCCTGACCCAACCTCCCCATCTCACAATTTGGGGTACAAATTTTTATCAACACAAAGAAATGTTCAGAAAACTCCACAATATACAGTATGTAGATACTATATCTTTTTTAGGAAATAATCTCATAAATAAAAAAAAAAAACTTTAAAAAAAAAAGGTAGACCAGCAACTCAGATGCTGAACTAAAAGAACAGTATCAAACTGTGGTCAAAAGTGATAACAATGGATTTTTCCCTCCTAAGAAAATATTGCACAACACAAAAAGATGGATACTTTATTTATGACATGCTCGTGTTTTTAATCTTTTACGATCAGTAGAGAATTATTTTGAAATTCTATTTCAATCCCCATCCCTACAACAATATGTAAAGATCACACTAAAGAATGTAATCGCATGAATTCAGATACCAAAACAGAGCTGGTCTGAAATGATAGCTTTCTTTCTATCAAGAATTAAGTTACACTTCCCTCTAGCCCATTTTTACCAAGTATAAATTTTAGCAAATGAATATTTTGGCACAAATGATAGAGGTGACCCTAATCACACCTACCTAATGTTATGAAGACTAAATATTACTGCTTTTTTTACCAATTTGGGCTACCATCTTATTCAAATAAAATCTATTGCAGATATTTGCAATGTGCCTAATAATTTACTGCCCCCACACAAACACCTATCAGCTGACCCTGCTCTGTGTCCTTAGTTACACACAAACACAAGCTCGACTTCCTGAAAGAAATAAAGAAAAGAAAAAAACAGCTTTTCAGATTTCAGTGTCAGCTTACTAAATTAACACATTTCAATAGCTTCATCCTTCATTAGAGTTCTGACTTCAAAGATTCAGTGAAAATGATTTCAGATCAACTGTTAACTTGTGGTTGTAGTTATTGGGTTAAACAGTACTACAGCTTCGCTCCACACCTGAAATTACACTTAAAACACAGTGGAGAGGAGACAGGTGTAAACAGACATCTGTCAAAGTCATCCAAGTCTCTTAACATTTACATATGACTGATATGTATTTACATGACTTCTGAAGAGTGTATGAAATGGTATAGGTGTAATATACAAAAATATTTCCTGTACCTTGCTTATATGATTAGTATGGTCTTTAAGAGCAGGGACAGCAAAGTGACATGACATGTCACTACACTCACTTCACAGAAGTGACAGCAGGTGACAAATCACTTTATGCCAGTGTTGTTCAATCCAGGGCATGGCGACTTCTTTTGCACCCATATCACCATATGTAGATATTTTACTAAGTACAGGATATGTCAGTCAAAATTATACTGTACACCCCTCCCACCTGAAATTACTCCAGACTATACAGCAATATTCAAATTCAGCCACCAGTCTCCCTAATAAAGCAGGTAAATTGAAAACCATTTTGACAGGGTATGAAGATTGTATATCACAAGCAATGACAATGTTAAAATTCATATCTGAATAGATAACAAAATGTACATATAAATTAATCCATGTAGTAACATTTCTTCTTCCTTCAGTCCCAGGAAACCATGTGGAAAAGACTGCAGTTCACCTCATCTATATTTACTCCTCGACATTCCCAAGTTTTTAACAGTGATACACCTTTCACAACAGTGAAATGTGTGAACTCTTAGTAGTGCTCCTAAATGATGCATAAATCTAAGCCTCAATTCCAGCCAAGATAGAAACAAAAGGAATGGCAGAGAGCAAAAACAAAGACCCTCCTACCCTCCACCATGTCATTTAATAAAATCCTAAAAGCAAAAGCAGTATAATAAAGTGGTAACTGTTTCACTTAAGTTTTGTACAGCAATGGATTTCAGTGCCCAGTAGTACCTGTGCGCTCTGGGAAAAACAACTTTGAGCTCCAGAGTGTGGTTTTCAAGTATTACTGCTGCGTCTTTTGAAAACTGCACCTTGACAATTCCTCTCAGTTAACCGATCGGTTATCACATCTATAAGCTTCTAGTTAAAGCAGCATTTATTTGCATGATGATTACCAAAGTTCAGCTCTTTGGCCCTACATGCATTGCAAGGTGCCACTGACTGCCATACAGAGCAGATCCGAGGGCATCCTTGGCAAATGCAGCCAATGCTTATTGCACTAACTCTAGTGGCAGCATTGTGTAGTGCAGCGTGATCGTATCACTCTCTATGACCAGGGCTGATTTTAGTCTTCTCTCCTAAATCAAAGTTTTTTAATCTCAAATTAAATAACTGTGCCCCTTGAACAGATTGCATTTAAATCCCAGATATAACTCAGGGTAAGTAAGGAGAGGACATCTCATTTGAGGCGTTGAGTAACATTGGCTAAAGCCACTGCAAAAGCCTGCACAGCAGAGAAGGGATACTGGAAGTCCAGGATGTAGGCATTGCCATCAATCCTGCCGAACTGCATCACCTGTGTAGAAAAACAAAGTTAATAGAGAATGCAGGCAAATCACTAATACTTGTAATGATCATTTCATTATGAGAATAAAACAGTCAGTGATATTTCTTGAACTAGCACGCTCTTACCTGTCTGCCCTCCAGTTCAATTTGAAAGTTCTTGGCAGACTCCTGTGTGACACGCCCACCAAAGTCCAGCTGGTAAACCTGTGTAGCTTCATTCCAGAGTGGCTGCTTGTTGGCCATGACATACACAAACCCCTGGCTGCCCAGGCCTCTGTCCTCCTTCTCGTTGGCCTTTCGACACTTGATCTCGTCCAGTTCACTGGCAGCCCTCAGGTTCCTTTTACTCTTCCAGCCCTTCTTACCACTCTGGCACTGATTTAGCAGCTCATCCCCACTGATGAACAGCTCTGGCTCACTTTCTGAACTGTCTTGAAACTCACTATTAGCAGTGGCCTTACTTAGCTTCTTGGCCTTCAACTGCTGCTCCTTCTGTCCCTTCAGCTTCTTCTTGTCTCTTCCTCCCAGCCGCGGACTGGAGATGAGTGAGTTGAAATCACCCAAAGCTCTGCCCTCCTTTTTTGACTTGCTCCCTTCAGCCAACGGTGGTACATTAGCCTCCTCAGTGCGCCCATCGGCCCGCTTACGGTTCTTCTTGCAGAACTTGTCAGACCGCTGTGGCACAGGGCTCTCAGTCAAAGAGAGCACCTCCTGAAAACTGTCTCCAGCCTCTGCCATGGCCTCTTGTAATCCTCCAAGGCTCTGCAGGTCTGATGGTGGTGGAGGAGGAGGTGGTGGTGGTGGTGGAGGAGGAGGTGGAGGAGGAGAGCGAGCATTTTTGTCAACCGTCATGTGGGAGGCTTTGGGTGGTAGTGGCACTGCAGGACTGGGCATAGGCAGGCAAGAATTATAGGTACCCCAAGGAGTGTGAAGGGAAATGGGGGGAATGGGAAGGCCGGCACAAGCACTTCCTCCTGGATACATGGGTGGGAGAGGGCAGCAGGCTAGGTTTGCCAGGTTTGCAGGGTAACCCGGCGGTAAGACTAGGGTTGCATCCTGCTGTGAGAAGGGTACTGGTGCCACCATCTCCTTTGGGGAGGAGCAGGGGCGTGGTGACCCTGGGATGGGCTGAAGCTGGGCTCCAGAATAGGCAGTTGCTGGAGGGTATTGGAGAGAGATTTGGTAGCCTGCAGCTGCTGCAGCAGCTTGAAATGATGCAGCACTGGGGCTGGTGGGGGACTTTGGTGAAAGGATAAAAGGCAGTCTGGACACATCCAAGTGCTGTGCTGGGCTAAGAATAAGTGGGGGTGGTTTGTGGGGTCCAGGGGGGCCAGTGGGATTCAGCATTGCTGTCCGTTCCTGAGGAACCCACACCTCCTCTGTGGCAGCTGGGTCCCACTGATAAGGAGGTGGGCGTTTGACAACGAGATTTGATGCATCATTTCCTCCTAGCGCCAGATGTCTCAGTGGCTGGTTCAGTGTTTCATCCTCAGTAAATGCTGAATTAACATAATCAGCCCTGTCTCTGTTACTTCCTCCTCCTGTTGCAGTCCCAGATCCTTCAAGAGCACTCAGCAGGTTGTAAGAGGACTGAGAGGCCAGAGTAGTAGTGCTGTTGGAGTGAACAATAACTGTGCTGTGTGGTGCCCCATTGCCTGGAGGGAAGTCTTGTCTGATAATAGTTCCTCCTGCTATTCCATTAGCACTCCCTGGGGCAGTGACTCCAACACTGGATCCACTGCTGCACTGACTGCAGGTATACAAGGCTGTTGGCACCCTCTGCTGGAATGATGCTGCTAGTGCACTACCATTTTTAGCCTTAGGAGGCAGTGGTCTCGGTGGTTCCAGCATCTGGGAGACTTTGAGAGCTGCCTCTCGGCTGTTCCTCCTGAGAGTGGCATGGATCAGACTGCTGTCAAGTCTCTGTCCTTGGTTCCTGCCAACAGCACTGTTCTGATTGGCTGGGTCAGGGTACGGGGGTGGGTCTCCACTGGGTATGGAATAGCGAGGCGCAGTGAGTCTGTTGAGAGTGGCAGAGGAGTAGGGCAGCTGGATCTTCTTGTCAGCTGAGGAAGAGGATGATGAGGTGACCCTGAGAGTGGCAGAGCTGCCAGGTCCCTGGAGTGTGTAGACATTCTGATTGCAGACAAGGCGTGTTCGAGGACGACATACTTCTTCCACATTCCCACTGCTGTCAAATGTCGTTATCCTCTCATATCCCAGTGGTGTGGGGTACTGCACTTGTTGCTGACCTGAAGGATAAAGTGGAAACTCTCCCCTTTTCAGAGAAAGGTCACCAGGAGGAGTCCCCCCACTGGTGCCCCCTCCTGCTCCAGATGCAGCATTGGAGACCGAAGTGGAGGCAGCTGCCACTGTACCGGGGTAGGGGGGAGGGGGATTCATCTTGCTGAGCTCTAGAGGGGCACTGAACACCACTGTATCACCCTCAGCCAGCTGTGGAGTTGACCGAGTGGTTTTGATTTTCAGTAGGTGCTCGTGTTCACCCCCCACCGCTCTCTCAGCAACTAAATCAGTAGGGGGATGAGGGATCTGGATCTGCAGCGCTCCTGACTGGAGCTGGTGCACAGTTGCACCTGAAGGCTGTCCTGATGACATAGAGGGAAGAGGAATTTGGATTTGGAGCTGCTGAAGTTGATGGTGCTGTTGAATCTGTTGATGCTGCTGCTGTAATTGTAAGTGTTGGTGCTGGAGCATATGCTGATGCTGCTGTATGTGTCGGATTTGCTGCTGAATGTGCTGTTGTTGAAGCTGCTGCTGTTGTAAGTGTTGGTACTGGAGCATCTGCTGTTGTTGAAGCTGCTGGTGGTGGTGTAGTTGTTGATGGTGACTTGGTTGTTGTTGTTGCTGTGAAGGATGATGAGAAGGTGGAGGTCCCACCATTAGGCGACCCATTTCTAGTCCCCCAAATATGACCTGACCAGGACTTGAGTACCTGGTGGGAACTGTGTACTGGGCTGTCACGATGGTGTCCTGGCTTTGGTCTGACCCACTGGCAGCAGCCCCAGTAGGGTTTGCTGTGGGATTCGTTAGGACATCCAGCTGAACATTTTGATTGGCTAGAAGTGACTGGACCAGACCAATGCTTTGGGCAGGGGACATGGCCTGGGCGGGACTATGAATGGGGGCAATAGGGATGTTGACAGTGCAGGGCGGGTTGTCATCGGCACCACCAGCAGGGCCTGTGACAGGCAGATCATCTTCATCCTCACTGAAGACATTGGGGCTGAAGACAGGCAGATTGATGTAGTCCATGGAGATTTTACGCACCTCTGGCAGGTAGATGGTCATCTGTCTGGGCTGCAGATGGAGGAGGCTTGTCTTATAGATAACTGAGGGGAAAGAAATTTAAAAAGACACCCAGTGAATAATAAGATTAATTAAAATTACATTTATTTATTCAGGGCTAAATGAGAAAGATGAGGTTGTTGATTAGTTACCTGCACCAAGATTGGTTGGCAAGAATGTAGCCAGCCCCACAATCTTAAACTTTGTTCCCCAAATATTAGATGTGACCTGAGCAAGGTAATTTTGCTGCAAGACAGTAACAAAGAGTCATTATTTTCTATGAAAACACACAAAAAAAAAAAAACCTACAAAATAAATACAATTGAAATGTGTGAGCTTATCAAACAAAACACTTCCCCCAGCCCTGGACACACAAGCGACCTGACCAATCCATAGGCAACAGCATGGATCCCTCACAGGCATCTCAATCAACACTGTGTGTGTGTACGTGTGTAATAATTAATTTGGCTAAAATATTTTGACTTTTACCTGAGTAATGTCATCTAGAGGAAATTCCCTCCGTGTTAGACTGGGTGACCCAATGGAGGGTTTCCGTATAGGTAAGCGTGGTGACCTGGAAATCTCTTGTGTAGCACGGGACAGTTTGGGTGATTTTCTGGGATCAATGTTGATCCTGTTGGTAAAGGGACAAACTAAGTCTCTACAGAGAGGTAGCAAGTAAAAAAAGAAGGTTTAGGCATGCAGTGAACCAAAAAAACAAGTGATGGACATTTCATTACAATCTGACATATGGTGAAGGGTTAATTAGGGAGGAAGGATAAGAGTCCAATAACTGCTGGGATGCCACACTAATTAATTCATCCTTAAGGTATAACATAGTCAAACTCATAAATGGAGCAAATTCTGGTATTGCAGTGTATCTGGCAGAAATATTATTAGAAATATTGGATAATATAATATCCAAACTAACACTTAACAATCCATGTGGTGAGATAAATGTTTAAAAGAAAAATCATCTAAATTGGCAAAAAAAAAAACAAAAACAAACGTAATAATTATTTACATTATGTAAACCAAACCTCTTGACTTATTTTAAATTGTGGAGAGAACCAAAGAAGCTCTTGTCCATTTCACATGGACAGTTAACTGCTGATGGCTCAAAAAACCAAGTGTCAAACACAAATCAGGAAATATTAGTTAAATATGGCATGCTGCAGAGGCAGGTCAGGTGTCTGGTTACCTGGGCAGTTTAGGGGATTTGCTGCCCCTGGATATCTTTGGAGATTTCTTGCCGACCCAGTCATCACTCAGCTCAATGTCACTGGAGTCTGAGCAGTTACAGCTGTCAATCATGGCAGATATCAGACTGTTGCCGTATATCTCATCTGAGGAGAGAAAATAAGACAGACCTGTTGATCTCTCATTTACAATAATGCAGCAGACCCTCTACCACCTTGATTCTAAAACTAATAATTTGATTCTAGCTAAAATGTTCCTGATCTTGCGGTTTCAATCTTGTGGACTAAATCAGGGAGGAAAGAAGGGAGTATAAATATGAGATACTCCACAAACTGGCAGTCTTTGGAAATTATTACAATAAAGTTGGCATTTCAGGAAATTAAATTTAACAACCTGTAGGCAGGAACCTTCATCATTTTTGGAAAAACATGATGGCAGCAGCAATTTTCCACCATTTCTACAGATAAACAGTTAAAGCCGTTCTGCTGCTCCCGTCTAGGTCAGGTTAATTTATTTGATGGACATTAAAGTGTGGATGGGCCGGAACCATTTCATGGCTGGTTTCATTTATCACTGTGCGGGAAGGGTGTGGGTTGATTTATGAGGAACCCAGGGGCCCCCATTAAGCAGCTTTTAATTAACATGGGCGCAGTCTGCACCATGTGACTAAAACACACTCACTTTCTGAGTGCCAAACTCAAATAACTGGACAAGTACTGGAGCAGGCAAATATGTCTGGGGGGGAATACATTTAGCATTTCCATTTTAATCTTTACAAACTGTAAAACATATACTGCATGTATTTTACGATTAAAACACAATCATTTGATATCATCAAAAACAACAAATACATCCAAATCCAGGTGACTTACAGAGAGCAGTAACAGCTCATTTAACGAGGACATGGGAGTGACAAATTGCAATATACTTTACTGTATGACAATTCAGTTATAAATTAAAAGAATGAAAAAAATCAGACTAAAAGAAATGTTGCACTGGATGTAATGTAATGTGGATGTGCATTATTCCCACACTCTTCTTAAACATATTCCATAAATGCAGAGCTCAATTTTAAATAGCTTACATTTCCAAGCACCTACCGTTTATATAAATGTTGATCTTACACTATGATGTAGGCATAATAAGAAAACATGTTATTTGGGGAATTTGTTTTGTTAGGTTATTATGTTCTGTTAGGTTGCCAATATGAAGAAAACTCAGATTTACCCGTTTTCCCATCAGTCTTTGGATCCATAATGACAAACTCTGGACGCAGTTTACTTATTCGTCTGCCTTTGAGGATAGGCACCAGACCTCCGAGGTACTCCAGGTACAGAGTGTAGCAGGGTCCCCCCACCTCGGGGTTATCCTCTGTACGCTTCATGGTACAGTGCAGACGCTCGTTTCCAGATGTTGGGTAGCTCACAAAGTCACGCATGTTGTTGGGATCTGGGATGGGGGGCTGAAAGAGAAAACATTCATATCACTACATTACCATTTTTTATTTGAATTGTATTGCTATTCAAGTTTGTTATGCTAAGATACACTTTATCTGGGCTAATCTCAGCCAAGACTTTCACATTTATTTTTATGGTTTTAATGGATCTTGCACCCTCCTGTTCTGTGTTACCTTGATGGTGGGGACGAAAGCAGTAGTGACGTAAGAACAGAGGCGGGAAGGCATGGTGAGCCTGGCAACATCTTTTTCCTCCTTCACTGCTGTGGCGATGCCCTGCTGGCAGAGTAGCTGCAGGCTGGCAACACGGTGCTCCACTCGCACAACGTAGAGCGCCAGGCCACATGCCAAGAAAAGACGAGAGTCCCGGTGACCCCAGCACAGCGTGGTGATGGGGCGCTGCGGGGTGATGAGAAGGTACATTGGAGGGAGGATGAGATGTTTGTCTCACATTCACTATATCCTTTGAAAAGGTTAATGTCCAGCATGAAATATGGCTGACTGTCAAAGCTGTGAAACAATTCTTTCTTAAACGTTGCAGGCATATCTTCAAATAATTCATATACTTTTAATCTTCTTGGAAGGTTTGACAGAATGCCAGATAGTGCAATCAGCTGATGGTTGGCTATTTCAAAGACAATTTGATATAATTTTGGCAACATCTTTGATTACCAAACTATAAATCAGGTTTAAAACAAACAGATACTAGACAGCAGGGTTGTTTACTACAGCAGTAAAGTTTTTAACTTTAAACAACATTTTATATTAGTAACCTCACTCTGTTACTTTGTCTATGACTTTACAAAGAAGCTAATTAAAAGTATTTTTCCTTGGATCACAGCCACTTGGCAGGACTTTCTCCAGCTGACATCTTAGGTGTTCAAATAGATATTGAGGTAGAGGCCAAACATTAAGGAAATAAAACAGGACACAAATTATAATTAAAGCTGCAAGCAGCGTTGAACGGGCCCTCGCAGACCTGTGCACGTCGGGGTGTGTGCACGTCGGGGCACGTGCACGTCGGAACACGCGCGCTGCGACTTCGGGCGCCGAGAGCCCATACCTCTCCCTGTCACTAGGTGGCGCTGTGAACGCAGATGTGAACAAGTGCGCAGTCGACCTCAGGCTGAGGCGTGCATCACTGGGTGAAGTTTGGTGCCTGTCGGACAATGCACGGCAGAGTAATAAACTACTTCCTGTTTACGGCGAAGCGATATGACC
>JAVQJF010114766.1:0-36918 GCA_036023855.1 Gadopsis marmoratus
AGAGAGAGAGGCCTGTTATTATATACAGAGCCTCTTATTGTTTAATAGTTTCACGCCGTTTGTAAAAAATGAATGTTTTTTTTTGTCAGCCTATATCAGTGTGAACAGACGCCTAAAAAAAAACAGATGATAGCACGATAACTGGACACAAAGCTTTGACCTACTGGTACCTACCTGAAACCCACTATCAATAAATCCCTCTGACAGATCGTGTATCCAGCGAACGCTTCCAGATATTGCTGAACGGGGAGAATAAACACTACTTCTATCGATGGCAGCTTCATTTTGTTCCCTCGGGGCATCAAAGGTCTACACGACGTATGAACCGAGCAGCCGCACAACACGCACACACCAAGAACACCAAACGCATCTCCTCCTACCGCCTGAAACACTCATATCATCGCCGCTGCATCCTGTCCGTCTCACCGCAAACAGTCATCTGAAAACACTGCGCCGCCGCCCCCCTTTTCATAAATTCTTTAAACTCCAGGGTTTCGCTCAATTATTCACGCCTCCGGGGCATCCGACGGCCGCATTGCAGCATTCTCTTCCAAGGATCTAAAATAGCAACGTCTCCGCAGAGTCCAGGGAAGATGGTGCACATCCGTCCCTTTCCCAGTCCGACAGCAGAGCTCCGTCTCCTGATCCTCGAATAAGCGATGTCACACGCACACGGAGGCTCGGTGAGATATCGAGGGCCTTTCCACGGGACGAAATCCCCCGAACAAGCTGGCGGCTGGCTGCCGTTCTCTTGGCGTGTGGCGGGCCTTCCCTCTGCAGCTCTGGTCGACGCGGTGAGCCGCGACATGTCGGAGAAACGGATCCAGCGCAAATGCAGAGCGGAGAACTCGGCTGTCGTGGGGCGAAACGGCCGCTTCAAACCGCTGCCCTCCGGTTTAAACGTGCCGCTCGCTTCCCTTAACTACAAGCTGGAGAGCTGCTAGGATCTTGTGCAACAAAAAAAGGACACTTTTTCACAAGACTTCATTTGCCAAAGTGAGCTAAAGTATGGCTCCATCAGACTCGGTTCCATCCCTGAGGGATTGGTCCAGGTCTAGGTCTTATTTGCACTTTGTCTAGTTAGGTAGCCACTAAACCATCCAAGAGTCAGCTCCCATAAACATTTTCTGGCCGCTCTCATTATATCCAACTTTTTTCTATCTGTAACCTCTGCTGCTGTCCTGCCCTTCCTGTCCTACCTGTCCTACCTGTCCTACCTGGACACCTGACGGGCCCAACTCTGCTGGCAGGAGCGATGTCTCAACCCTCAGCAGCAGGATTGGGGGAAACGTTTGCACAAACTAATTGGAAACAGGCTCGTGTTCTTATGGAACAGAGTCAAACTAACGCCGAACAGATTCATTTTACATGGCATGATATTAGATGATAAACGAGCGGCGTTCCAGGTTTGTTTCAGCCATGGATGGATGGATATGATGGATAAGAACTGGATACCGGACCCAATGAAGGCACCTGTTCAGTCCGGCCTGCGAATTCTCGCACGGCCCAAAGACTTTACATTATGAGGTCACTGATTTTTAAATTTTAATGTCTTACAAATATAAAACCTCCATGGATCAAAAACTGACAATGGAATAGAGTCATAACTGATCTTGTTTGCAGTTTGAGGCGTCCTGTCAACAATTTTACAGACGTCTCTCGTACAAAAAGATGGTGGTCTAATGTGGCAAAAAAAAAAAAAAAACGCCAAACAGCAACGACTCGGTTCGCGTTCTCTCGAGTAGCAAATTTACCAGAGAAGAAGGTCTTGGCTCGCAGGTAGCTGACGCTCAGGCGGAGGATGGAGAGTTTGTCCAGACTGGCGGTGACCTCCTCGGGGAAAGGCAGCAGGCTGGCCAACCGCTCCAGCTCCCCGTTCAGCCGGTCTCGATGCCGCTTGGACGGGTTGGACTTGGCCCCTTCGGCCGGTGGCTGCTTCACCCTGACGGACAATACAAAACGCAGACAGAGGTCACGGCTAAATCAGCAGCAGCGGCCGCTCAGAGCCCAGTCAGGGCCACCAGGGGTCCCAAACACAAACAGTGACTCCTCTTTGGGCTCCTCTGGTTCTGCCACATTTTCAGATTCTAACACCTTGCTGCTGTTACTAAACCCAGTCGGGATATTAAATTCAAGGATAAAAGCCAGTTTATTTTTGAATCCACTATAACACATTTGGGGATTTTATAAACAAAGTTTGGGCCACCGTGACACATTTTGGGGATTTGAGAGAACAGGATTATTTTTACACGTGCCCCCCCCGACAGCAAATTTTGGGGAAACAAGTTCATTTAAATATTTGACTCCGAAAGAAACACCAGGGAGCTTCAGTGACGCGAAACAGCAGATTCAGCAGTGCAGAAAAAGGACATTTGAATTTGTTCAGGAACATACTTTCGGCTGATATTTTCTAATGTACAACATAATATACTACAGGAGGAGGCAGACTATTGCCTGGCTGCTTTAAAGGCCAACGCTCATCTTTGACAAATGAACCCGTATCAGCAGTTCCACCTGATGTTTTCTTGATGTATCCCACGTTCAACGACATAAAAAGCTCCATCTAACAGCACGATAACATTTATTTTGGTGTAAAAAAAGAAAAAAAAAAATGCAGATTAATAGATGAAATATTGTGCATCACCACTTATTAAATATAAAATGATGTGAATATATTATTTCTTGTATATCTTCTACATAGCAAAACTGAAATAAGGCGCCAATTGTATTTTGGAACAATAAGTGTTCATACTGTATGTTTACAGTGTTAACATACTTAAAAAAAAAAAATAAATTTACCTAATACCATCTTTTTTTAAAGAAACAATTTGGGAGGTATTTTGCCAAATTAATTAAATATGCGTTTTCTCTGGTGCTGCACGTGTTATTGGCAGTTTGTCTCAGAACGCAGCAAAGATTAAAGGACAAACTGGTACAAAGAGCCGAGAACATCAGTCCAGAAGTGATGACTTGTTGTAGTAAAACCCTGAACTCTGCTCTGTTTGGGAGCGTTTCCACAGTTACTCACATCCCAGAACAAAAAAAAAAAAAAAAAAAAAACAAAGAAAAACGACCAAATGACTCGTTTGGGTTCATGTTTAATTTGGATGTTCTCATCATCTGATCGAGTGTTTGTGCTGAGAAAAAACAAATTAATGATCCGTTGGTGTTTAGAGCCTCGAAACGGGTCATTTTGGTTTTTGGTTTTTAAATCCGGAGTCATTTTCTAACGAAACACATTTTATTAGTGAATATAAAACCAGCCCAAGCTGCCCGACGACAGGAGACAGAAGCGGATCCTCTGAAGGGCGTTTTGGCAGAAAATGGCTGCAGCAGCCTGCAAACAGGGTGAGACGGACACAAACAGGCCGACAGGCGTCGTTTTCGTTCATTTGCGCAACTATGTACAAAAAAAAAATATATATATATATGTATATATATATATATATATATGTGTTTATATATATTAAAAAAAAAAGCAGCTATAAAACTAAAAAGCAAAGGGGGCCGTGCTGAAGGTGCAGGCCTGCAGGCCTGGTCTCCTGGTCTGCAGGTCTGCACCGGTTCGGTTCCACTCGACCGGCCGCTTCACGGTCCAGATAAACACGCAGAACCTCGCAGGTGCGTTACAGTGAATTTGTTCTTTTTAAAAAAAAAAAAAAAAACCCAAAAGAAATCTCGCAGGAAAATCCATTTCTTGACTCGTTGAGGACCCGGTTTCTTTAAATGTTGCGTTAAACCACCGAGGCTCGTCGCTCACCAGCGGATTCAGGTGGATTTGCTGCATTTAAAAACACAGCAGGACGCCGCCATCATCATCATCATCATCAGATAAAAAAAACAAACCCAAAATTAAGTGAACTTACGCTCTCTGGACTGGTTTCCTCCTCTTGCGTCCCGCGTACATGGCGGCTCGGACGAATCCGTCAGAATCCTCCAGAGCCTGAACCCGAACCCCGTCCGCCCCCAAAGAAACGCGACCGGATCAACACGCGCGCAGCCAGCTGGGTCCGACGGGACTCCCGCTGCCTCGGTCCGCGTTCAGCGACACCAGCCGGAGCCTGCGGGGGAGTCCGAGCTTCGCTTCCGGTCCGCTGGACCCGGACCGCGTCGTTGTCCCAGCAGCTGCGCGCAAACGTCAACTTGCTCCAACGCGAAGAGGCGATGCGGACTTTCCGTCCTCATCACGACCCCGGGACGAGCAGCGCTCCTCTTCATCCCGACTCCACAGGAGGAGGAGGAGGAGGAGGAGGAGGAGGAGGAGCCGGGCAGGGAGGTAGCGGGCGCGCGCGCGGTCCACGCGTCCCCGCCGGCCAATCAGCGCCCAGCAGAGCGCCTGGAGGTTTAGCCCGCAGTGGTCCGGGCCGAATGTGGGTCAGGGGTTAATCATGTCACTGGACGTCTGTGCGGGTCTTCACCTGCTGGACATTTGCTCTAAATAAGGAGGGCAGCCGCAGTCCGCCACCGGGAGGAGGACTGGTGCAGCTTTAACCCGGGCTGCAGGCCCTGCACAGGGGGGCCCTGCACAGGGGGGCCCTGCACAGCAACAGGCAGGTCAGGAGAAAAGCCAGAAGATGAACGCGGCTGCAGGGTTTCTTTAACTAATTAAATTGAAATATTGGCGTCGCAGATGTGGAAGGAAACGCAGAGCTGACATGGAGCAACACTGAACGTAAACATGACTTTAAACGTGATTAAAAGGTTAAACGCCACAGAGCCCCTTTAAAATAAAATGGCTTGCGTAAAACCACCAACCACCGTCTCTGAAAATCAACTGTCCTGTGTTATATAATCAGAAAGAACATGAAATTCATATTTTATGGTTTCATCATAGTGGTAGTAGTGCCGCAGGTTTAATTCAACCAACCATATTTTGATGCAGCCAATCAAATCTTGCATAAAGCAGTAACACCAACACACGTCTTGGGGGGGGCAGTAGGTAGGCAGACATCTTTGCTTGGTCAAAGGTGAGTGTTTATTTACAGCGCTCTCCATTACACGCCAAACTCAACAAAAAAACAACAATAATTCAGCAAATTAACAAATAACAGACCAAACAACAGGCCCGTGTTGAGAGCAGCGCCACCTCATGTATCCTGTGGAGCAGCAACAACCCAACCGGGTATAAAAATATTAGAAAACATCACAATAGCTTACAATTACATTCCTAAATTGCATGGGCTGTGCCACTCGGCCACTACGGGGGTGAAGAGTCTTTACAGCCAGTCCAGATCCGAACCCTCTCTTTTAAAAAGGACTTTCTCTGAACACTTGAATGTCCCTGGTTGTGATGAAAAGAATCACTTGCTTTTCCTCACCGTCTTCAATGGTGTGAGGTCTGGGCTTCGTGTTGTGCCTGTCATGCGAGTGGTTAACCGATGGCCCAAACGTTTCCTTCCCTGGGTGACATGGACATGCCTCGCAAATGTGCGTCTGTCTATGCACATTGTGTCTCTTCACAGAAACTGCTGTGAATCATCTGTCCCTCTGTGGCGACCTGGCCATGGTCGTCACAGACAACCTCACCAGCCTGAGAGTTCCTCGTGACATCCACGCCCTCGCCTTCAAGGTCTCTGACAATCAGCCCCTTCCATTTGTCAGCCGGCTGGTGAGGTTAGAAGTCCATTGCCCCGTTTACCGATCCAGGGGGCTTCCACTTCCTGATAATATCAGACACACTGGGGACGTTTGTCTTCCAGTCCTGCTTGGCAATCAAGGCGCGGACCTGGTTTTCATTTGGGAGACGCCGCCCGACGTGTGCTGTGAAGAAGAAAGCCAAAAGGTTTTGTTAGTCAAGAAGCATGTATTTGTGCTGCGGTCAGAGTCAGGGCCCAGAGATTCAGGCCTGGACCCTGGGAGCATGCTGGATGCCGGTTAGTGTGCTGGGCTTAGGAGATGCTGGTGGCTGTACAGGGGCTTTGAGTTAATTGAGAACTTTGAATCGTGTACATAGCATGCCACTTGGTAAATATAGGATTAAGTATTGGCAGAAAAAAAAATACTTACAAAGAATATGCTTCTTGCGCAGGTTATTCTGTGCCTTCAGCCAGCGTTCATGCAGACTCCTCTCAAACACAGGGTTTGTACGCGTGCGCAGAGCCTTGGGAGGAGGGTCCCCATCCAGGGTCACCGGGTGAACTCTCACCACCTCGTCGAATGCTGCCAGGATGGCCATCTTCCCATTTGATCCGCAGGCAGCATCAGCACGCCCTGTAGACTCAGAGTCTGGCGGCTCAGCACTAATACATTAAGAGATGGTAGAGTAGTGTAGAGAGACAGCAGTAGATAGAAGTCAGATATTAGTGTTCAGTGTGTGCGAGAAAGTATTATTTATGATGCCTTGGAGTAAGTTTACAAATCAAGTTGAGTGTATTGATTGTGCTGAAAAGTATAAACACTTGCTCACCTTGAGCCACCAGCCAGGTGAGCCAGCAGTTGACTGGCCCTCACAACATCCGCCGGCCGCTTCATGCAGCGCTGCTTTGAATGGCCGAGGTACTCGGCCACCAGACACTTCTCTGTGTCCGTCATGTTCTTGGTGGCCATCTGAAAGACTTTGCGTGCAGTCCCGTTGGTCACCGGTTCGAGGTTGTATCTGAAATCCCAAGATCACAGAGTACATCAATATGACATTTTGACCACAGCGAGCTTTTAATAGAAGTACATATGGGAGGGGAAATGAGTCACGATGGTAAAATTACTTCATATGCAGCTGGACCAGGCTCTTGCAGGGATTCTGTACTCTCGTCCCCGTGGTTGAGATGAAGAACAGCTCTTCCTCATCTGGGCTGTCTCTCTTTGCCCGTTCGGAGTTCAGGAGTTGTGGCCGCACTCGAGCGTAGTAAGCTTCGAACCACTGTTGGCACAGGAAAAAGTATGTATAAAACTTAAATTCTGCTTTTGAACAGGTACTGAACGGCTTTGGTAGGACATTCAATACCAACTTACCGACTCCTCTTCCGGAGACAGGGCAAATGTGGCCACTTGTTCAGCATAAATCTTGCGGTCCTTAAAACCAACAACGACGTGGCCCGACTCGCCAGGCGACCCGTTCAACCACTCCACCACCTGCACAGAACAAGCATGTCAGATATGAGAATGTGACATCTTACATCAGCGTTTGTGAGGAAATGCGTGTGCCAACTAAAGCCCTCTGCACACACACAACAACAAAAGACTACTTACAGTCATGTGCTCCACCACCCTTGGTGGTTGGAGGTGTTTGAGGAGGACCACAGCCTGCAGGTAGCACACAATGAGGCCGCACTCTGCCAGCGCCAGGGTGACATTTTCCTCCGGGTACACCTTTCCAAGGACTTGTAGGAAGTCCTTCTTGGCAGCCCTCAGCACCGCCAAGCAGTCGAAAGGTGTCTCGGGAGTCTTGTGTCTTTTAAAATAAAATAAAAAAGGTGAAATGTATTAAAGAATTATAATATTACTTGCCACATTGCTCATAGATCTGTAGTGTAATCCAGTGAAATGGGTGCAGACAATTGAACCGACCTCTTCCGGACGAGCTCCTTGCTCGCTTGTTTTTTGTAGCTTTTCTGCAGACACGACAGGAACGAAACACAGTCACTGAACATTCTAGGGACGGCTGTGATGGGTTCACGCGAAAGAGAAAACGGGCGACATTTTCTACCTGCAAAGAAAGAAAGAAAAAGGCATGTTAGTTTACCTTGTAATAATGACTATTTGGTAATGTTAAACATTTTTACTAGGATACCAATCTTGTACTCGCCTCATTTTTACAACTGTCGACCTGGAGGTCTCTCTCCATGTACGTGTGGAACCCCCCCAGCATTGGATCGTCCAGAGGGTAAAGGCTCTTCTCTGCCATCTCTTTTCTAGTTTGTGTTCTCCCCTGCGTGTCTAGGATACTGCAAAAAGTGTTTTGTTATGGTTCACCAGACTATTATCACATTAGATACAATTAGTCAAGCTGCGATTTTCATATCCATATGTGTTAATAAATCCCAAACTGAGGAAGGGTGCAACAGAGTGTCTAATGATTTAAACACACTTCTTCTTAATGTCTAAACGTGTCCTGCAGCTAAGAGAACCAAATTGGTCTGATTACATTAGTAAATTAGTACATTAAATTCTGATCATATTTCTGTTGCATTTGGCTGACATCCAAAAACAAACATTACCAAAGAAGTTGTAAAACTGAGATTCTCACCATTGCGTTGCCTCGTCGCAAGTTGCTGTCACCGGCGGCCGTGTGGCTGTGCTGGGGGAAGGCCTTGCAACGAGTCTGGCATTGGGAGGTGGCGAGGGGATGTCAGTCACCACCATGTGGCGGCGCTGCAGCTCTTCCACCATCCTGCTGAGTGGATCAGCATCATCCTGGATTCGGCGAAGCAGCGAGTAGCTGATTACTCTGCCAGACACCAGAAGCTTGTGTGCGTCAGCCTCGGCCTTCTCCACCGCTGCAGCAATGGCCTCTGGTGTCCCTCGCTTCATGCAGGTCCGGCGCAGATGTGCCGACAGGGCTGCCTGGGTCTTGCAGCAGACTGGGCACAGCAGAAAGTGCCCGTTTGCATCACTGGGAATAAAGGACATTCTCCACTTAATTTAAAGCTTATTATGGGGAACATTGTAGTATTATACTGCATATACTGTGAATCTCTGAAAACCTCTGAACAATTAACAATGGAGCCAATTAGTGGCTAATGATCCTATTCAATATCAGTCCTTTGTGGCACTCACAACCATTGCCACCCCCTTTGGCCCCCCCAACTGCAGTCAAGATCTGTGTAGAGGATGTGTGTGAGCCCTCTTATTTCAGCACCCTTTGAACTTATTACACTATCAGAATCACATAATCTTAAACTCTCAGCCTGAGTGAGTGACATGTGACTAAGCTGTTACAATGGAAAGAAGTTTCCTTTTGTTTATCAGCAGAACATGAGCTTTAAATTGCTGTACAGCTTCCCTGTACTGCAAAGAATAATTGGCCAAGACTGTACAGAGAAAGCCAGAGACAAAAGAATATACGTTCTCCACTTAATGCAAAGCTAATTGAGAGAAATGTTTAAACTGTCTCTGCCCGTATTGCTTCTAATTTGGCACGAGGAGAGGCCTCGACGTTGAAGTTACATTGTGCCACAGTGTAATTTCTTTCCTGCAATAAAAACGTTTAATAAAGATAAGCGAGACTCACCTGTGGCCGTGTCTGCTTTGGCGTAAACTGTAAGCTAATGCTAACAAACAAAACCGGGATAGTAAGCGCTGCGATGATACAGGAGAAATGGTCAATTATAGCAACATGAACGCCTGTAGAAACTAGTAGTGATGTGTAAAATGAACATGGGCCGATTTAAGTGGCGAGTAAACGGGAGTTTTCGCTAAACAGTCGGCCGTGGGGGGGGGGGAGATGCACCGCTAACGTGAGTTTGCAGGAAAGTTAGCTAACGAGCTACACAGCTAACAGCACGGCTTACACACTACAGCCTAGTTAGCCAACAAGCTACACGGCTAACAGCACGGTGTCTGTGGACGGCTTACACACTACAGCCTAGTTAGCAAACAAGCTACACAGCTAACAGCACGGTGTCTGTCCGCGGCTTACACATTACAGCCCAGTTAGCCAACAAGCTACACAGCTAACAGCACGGTGTCTGTCCACGGTTTACAAGCTACAGCCTAGTTAGCAAACAAGCTACACGGCTAACAGCCCTGTGTCTGTCCACGGTTTACAAACTACAGCCTAGTTAGCAAACAAGCTACACAGCTAACAGCCCTGTGTCTGTCCGCGGCTTACAAACTACAGCTGCGGTCAAACACAGACACCAACAAGCCTCTCGGACGAATATCCTTTTTCTTTCTCCCTTTTAAACAGTGTTGACAACTCTCACGCTTTCACGTTCAGTCTCACGCCAAAACATTGCCACAGACGTAACCTCCATTCTTCTTCTTCGTCTTGCGCTGTTTTACGGCGGTTGGCACCCAGCTTATTGGTGCATTACCGCCCCCTTCCGCTCGGAGCGTGGAACAGACCACAGCCACAGTATCTACACCCCTTCGACCAGAACAAAAAAAAAAAAGCTAAAAATGAACTTACATGTGTCTTTAAAATTGTAAAAAATGCTAATCAGTTTCCCAGAGCCCAAAGTGACGTTGTAAAAATGCTCCTTTTGTCCGACCAACAGTCCAAAACCCAAGACTCTTCATTTACTGTTGGAAATGACAAAGAAAAGCAGCAGATTCTCACATTTAAGAAGCTGGAAGCACCAAATGTTTGATGCTTTTGCTTGAATAACGACTGAAACAATTAAATTTTTTAAAATGTTTTTAATTTCGACGAATCAACTAATCATTGCGGCTCTACTGTGATTCAATTAACTAGGAGTTTAAGTAGCTGTTAATGAATCCATATACTGTATAAAAGCTAAACATCAATTTTATAAAGAAACGAGCCAAACGCAAGTTGCATCATTGCACACACATTTATGAAAAAGCAGTAGACAAAAGGTGGTTATTATTCTGTTATATCATGATACATATGCGATAACGACTTGGCTAAATATTACATTAAACTGAATAGTTAGTTAATAGAGATTTTTTTCCCCCTCTTTTCTTTTTTACAAACAACAGAAGTACGGCAACTCTCGAGGCACATTGTTACCTTAAAAACATCAACACCGCTGTGAATGAAACATGGGGCTCCAGGTTTTTCCGTCGTGGCTCCAGTCATGGTTGTAAATGTCTGTTTTTGAACATTGTACTGAAAGATGTTTCCAAAAAAAAAAAAAGAAGAAAAAACACACAATAGGTTCGTGAGGAAAAGGTAAAATACTGAGTGGTTTCCCACAATGCAGCAGGAATACGGTAGAGCTGCCATGTTAATGCTGTTCTTGCTCATGTTAGGCCAGAGCTTTTTGTAGTGTGGACTTACAAACAAATCAGATTTAAAAAAAAAAACAACACTCACTCGCTCTCTCTCTCTGTTATGTGTTATTGTGTGTCATCTGATCCCCCCCCCCTCTCTCTCTCTGTCTGTCTCTGTGTGTGTGTTCAGACACAACGAACACGTGTGTGGAACAAGTACGTAATTAAAAATAAAAAATACAAACAAGAGGGGCAGGAAAATCAAAACGGGTTGGCAAGCAGGATGCATATTCTATGATTTATCGGAATCTGATCATTTATTGTATATCATACATTATACATGGTTTTTAATGTGTTTTCGTGCCAGAGGTGGCAGGTGGAGGAAATGGAACAGACGCTGAAACTACCACGTCCGCCTCCTGTCTGAACCCAGCGTTGCAGTTCAGTTTTGGGTTCCACTGCTTTATAGAAGTGAGGAAAGATAGCCCCGCTGATTCAGCAGCTCGGCTTATTTTCAGCTTTAGTAAGTAACTCCACTGAAATGGAAATAAGGCGACAAATGTAAATGTTTGCATCCCTGACAGGAGTAAATCTGACCCTCAGGTGGGGAGTTTGGTGACAATCAAACCAATGTTCCTGTCTCTGTCTCAAACGTTGGGCTTCGAGGTATCACTGCATCCCCCTAACTGCAACGTATTCCCCATGAAGGCACATTCATGCTACACACAGCATATAACCGACCTTCTGGTGAAACAAATGCTACGATACAGTGAATTACAGATTGTATTTAAACATTTAAATAACTCATTAAAAACATCCAGGTTATTTTGTGTGGAATAAAATTAATTAGCTTCTTCAAAGCTGAGGACTACTTGTCAGCATTAAAGTTTAGATTGATTATATATATATATATATAGTATATAAAAAAACAACCCATCATATTCAGGGTTTTTTAATAGTAATTTTAGGTTTCCCTTATTAAAACATCTTTGTTTGGCTATTTGGATTTTCCTGACCAATCCTCCTAGCTGGCTCAAGCGCCATCCTGCTAAACGCACTTGTGCATTTGTACTTTATTATTATGATTATTATGATTATGATTATTATGATTAGGATTATTATCATCATCATCATAGTGTTTCTTCACTAAAAACTAACAAGCGGCTGTTTAAACATTACCAGCTGGACAAAGCATACATGACACAGAGTGATATAAGACATATGACAATTAAGGTGAGCGTGACAGTCTGTGGATAAGCACTGATACAGGCAAACTGGGTTTTGTTCTTCTCCTGGACTTGCTGCGTCGGCCGTGACAACACTACTCTGACGGGTACATGACTACGTCGCGAGCAGCAGTGGCAAAGAATCCATTCCGTTCGGCCCAGGCCCTTTCGTCCTGCAGAGTAGAGCACAGGGGAAGCACGATTAGAGGACAGAAAATCCCAACGGAAAATGTAGAAATAAAAAAGGATAAACTCCGGTATTTTTAAACCTGAGGCCGACCGCTTTGTTAAAGAGTAAGAGCCCTCCGTCGTCCTGCAGCAACTCGAGCTCTCGCGAGATTTCAGAGCGACACTTTCAGTTTCAGGCTTCAACAAAAAGGATCTTACTCTTTAACAAAATGGTCCGTCTCTGCAGGGACCCTTTCCATCATGTTGTCAGACACTGATGCCGGTCAGCGACAAAAACAAGCACTTTTAGTGGATGCAGTTGACCCAAGGGATTACATTGCAGCCATTGCAGCCTGTTCGCGGATGCCAGCGGAGGCGATCTACTGAACCAAAACCTTTGGTAAATATTAGTTATTTAGACCCCAAAATGTGTAAAAGTAGGGCCGGGTATAAAAATACCAGAGTTCCCCTTAAAAGCATGTGTTTATTGAAATTAGTCTGTTATCAGTGATTTATGCAGAACACAATATGATTTATTATTTGCCTCCACTGTCGTTTTGGATGAACTGACCCAATTTCTTCTCTGTATCACATTTGCTTAGGTCTGAAACAGAAAAATTCACTATTTGGACAATCAAAAGATGTCAGTAAATCACGGTAAATAATATATATATTTGGGTTTTGAACTGTTGGTCTCACAAAACAAGCTATTTAAATACACAAATATGTCACTTTGGCCTTTGATAAAGAACCGATAATAAAAACAATCGTTAGTTGAGGCTCTGCATTTAATTATGTCCTGAAAATAATTATCTATCATTCATTTTCTCTTATAATGCTCTTGCTGGGTGAAAGTCTCCAGCCCTCATGTGTACCTGTGTTTGTCTGTGGTGTCCCAGGTAGTGCTGAATGTTGAGCGTGCGCTCTGAAGAGGACATGCTGGGCGGAGCAGTCAGAGGACTGACGTTGGCGTTCTGCTGGCCGATGGCTGACGTGTCCACCACCGGATCACCGTGCCTCCACTGGAAGTAGCAGGAGCCCTGAGGGGGAGTCTGATCCAGAGATCCAGTGCCCCTCAGGTCTGAAGACCCAGAGAGAGCCAGGACGTCGCCTCCTGCTGGACTGGAAGAAAAGTGCTGGTACAACATGCAGCTGCTGTGAGTAGCCGCCTGGCCACATGCCAGCCCTCCCTGCTGAGTGTGGTTGAGTCCGGTGGCACTACTTGGCCAGAGGCCGGCACGTGGGAACATTTGGCTTTCTGAAGTTTGGCTGTGGCATGCTTGCATCAGATCATGTCCGTTCTGCATGATGTCAGCATGGGGCAGTTTCTGCTGCTGGCACTGTGGCCACTGCTGAAGCTGGTGGTTCTGTGTTTCCAAAGGGGGGCTTCCTTTCAGACAAGCTGCGGGAAAGGGAATGGGAATATTAGGTGTGCCAGAGGAATTCAAATCGTTGCAAGGAATCAGGGGTGGCAAAATGTCCATTACGCCGGGTGCTACTTTGTTTGGCTGTTGAACAGAGCTCTGCAGCAGATGTCCATTTGCCGTCCAATTGCAATTGTTTTGAGGACACAGCAAAAGTTGGCTGGACTGTGTTTGTCCAGAACTCCCCTGAAGGCAGCCCATGTGGCTGATAGATGCCTGTCCACAGGACTGAAAAGGGACCGGGCCATCGTCAGCTGGCTCTAAAGATGGGCTGAAAATATCCTGGAGCTGCAGCTGCTGAAGAGGGGGCAGGTTGGTGTCAGCCTGAGTAATCAGGGGGCCATGATGGGAGAGTTTCTGGGTACTGCTGAATATCTGAGAGGACCCTGCTGAGCTTTGCCCTGTAATCGCGGGGCCATTCGCTGCATCCTGCTGGTGAGCGTAGAGGCCATTCATCGGAGAGTAAGTACAATCAGGGCTCGGTGTCTGAAACACCTTTGGCTCGCAGAGTCCAGAGGCTGAGAGCTGGGCAGCATGAGTGAAGGGGTCCTGCTGGTTATCAGCGACTGCTGCGAGGCAGCTGGGTGGGCTGGCGTTTAGGCAGTTTTCTCCCTTCTCCTTGAACAAAACGGTATCAATGTAGTCAAATATTTCGTTGGTGAGGATGCTGTCCAGCTCAGACCTGACATTGTTCTGCTGAATGTCATCCTGACTGATCCTCTTGAGGGCATTCTCCCACTCCATCAGCTCCTCATCACCAACGTCCAGATTCTGCAACGCTGTACAAAAGTCACCATTGTCGGCCAGTTGTTCCAGGTTGTCAATCACAGCAATCACCGACTGTTTGGCCTCCTCTTTCACTACAACAGGGCCACCTGTTGCGACTGTATGCCCACTTTCCTGCCACGTGTCACTGGCAATGCTGACCAGCGCACGGCTCTCCATGAACACCTGATCCACAGGTAAGGGGGGGTCCACTGTCTGGGTGTAGGCGGTTTCGTCCTGTCTCAGGAAGCAGTCCAGCAAAGAGCCGGGGGCCACGTCCTTGTTCGTGTCGTTGTTCGTAAACATTTTATTGAACTGGAACTGTGTGACGTCCACTGTGGGGCCGGTGTTGTACAGGACGGCCTCTCCTGTGGTGAAGCTGAAGGGAAGCTGCAGCCTCCTCTGACGCAGATACTCCTCGCCCTCAGCGTTGCTGTAACAGAACCAGATAGCACACGGTACATTACTGATACCGAGATCAGAGTCGCAGTAGGCTTAGTCAGAAATGTTGTCGAGGAGGCGTCGTTTGTGCCCAAGCTGTCCTGGCAGACAGTGTGCCCTAATTAAATATTTCCATTTTTTTTTTACAACCAATAGAGTCACTGACGGTGTCGCTATTAGACGATCAAACACTCACACTAAAGCTCTCTGATATGCAATGATGAACTCGGGTCTTCCTCCTTTGTAGATCAGCTTGGCGTTGGCCTTCACCCACACCCAGCCGCCCGACTTACTCAGAAGTCTGAAAACTGTCAGGCCGCTCTCTCCTGTTTTAATCACTGCGATGGAAAGACAGAAACAACACCCGATGAGAGGCTATCACTACAGTGGCAGCAAATGTCTGTTCTTAAACAGAACAGTCTGCCAACACTTATCACAGACTGTAACACATATTGTTCATTTAAACTTAATTCATAAAATTAATAGAGTGTGTGGCCATACTCTCAACAACTAAACATATGTTTTCCTTGAGGATTGCATAAACGAGCCGTGCAAATTGCTTTGAACTTTCCCCTCAGATGTTTCCTGATCACAAGCAGAAATTACTCCAGTAACCAGAACAAACGGCAACATCATGCCGTGTCAGTCTGGGCAGTAGCTGAGGAGATATTTCAATCTGGACCAAGGTGTGGTCTAAGTTTTGGCAAGATATTACATTTTTTTTTCACCTTGTATTAATTATTACTGGTTATTGAAATGGCAACACAAGCTAATTCTACAAATGGCCTCCACGCTGCTGCATCATGTAAAACAAGAAGACAAAAAACTCCGACCTTAGCTACGAGTTTTGTCACATTTACTTATTTTCATGGATATTAAACAACTAGATGCACAGAAGTACACATGACTGTCTGTTGTTCGATTAGCTCTTGCATCAAACAAACAATGTAAAATTTTATGTAATAGTCAAAATAGCCGTCGTACTGCGGATGTGGTTGTCGGCACAGTGCATCATATCGGCTGCGTGGATGAACTGGTACCCGGAGCCTTTCATGCACAGTTCGGTCTCTGAATAGCCCAGAACAATCTTCCCCCTGGAGGGAGACAAAAGACAAAGCATTCAGTTTGTTCTGCTGGAATAAACTCCACTTAAGTGCACTGGAATAAGACCTAGGAAACGGTAGAGAATGATGTTTTTAAGATGGGGCATCTGGACTTTTCTTTTGCACAATTTATTAAAAAGTAAAACTACCTATAAATAAAAATTGCTTGCCAAAATAATAAACCAAAAAAAAAAAAGAAGATTAGACAAATTTGCAGCACCTGCTGTCGATGCCCATGGGTGTGAAGTCCAGCTTGTGCTTGGTTTGAAAGAGAAGCATTTTAGCTCTGATCTCCACAATGGATGGAGGCTGGACGGGCATAGCGATGGTGAACAGTGCCAGCTGAGGCTTGTTACAGGTCCCGTTTTCCCTCTGGCCATAGAGGTACTTCAGTCGCCCCTGGAACTTCAGAGCCTGGATTGGGAAAAAAAAATAAGGTGCGCCTCAAATCCCAATATTTCATGCGAACTGACTTTTAAAACCTGGTGAACATGAGGTGCAACGGTAATTAAGCCACATTACACCTAACTATCAGATGAAATGAGATGGTTCTCATCCTTTATGTCACCAGTTTCAGTTTCTGCCGTGTAGTTAAAAGCAAAAGATTCACACCGCTTTAAACCCGCTACCATCTCCCTCCTTAACTCTAGCAAATAATGTTTTAACTTAATATTTATCTGTTTATTTACGAGTACTTTTACTGTGCATTTATGTTTTCTGGTCTTTGTGTTGTATTTACGTGCCCTGTGTTTTATAATAATAATAATAATAATATCTTTATTTGTATAGCACCACACAGTTTGTGTGCGCTAAATATATGCATCCCACTGCTGCACAGCCAAGCTATTGATTGACTGGCACGGCAAGTGTTTGACAATATAACCTTAAAGCGTTGTGCTAACCAGAAAGCCAGAGGAGTTGTCCAGGAGGCAGCGGAAGCGGCACACAAAGCTCCTCTCCAGGAAGGAGGAGTTCTCCGGGGGAAGCTGCTCGGGACTGTACCTCACCGTATTACCACAGACCTGCGAGGCTGCAACACGAGCAGAGGGTGAAACGCTGCATGTCTGTTATTCACACAGGCCGACCTCATGGTGAAAGGCTGCATTTAAAAAAATAAAAAAAACAAACTCATATTTTCTTCGGTCCTTACCGTCTGCAACAGCCGGCGTGTTTAAAGCAAAGTGAAGCTGCTGCCTGAACATGGCCCGGTCGTCAGTATGGATGAGGTCGAACACGCTCTGGTGAACCACATCCGACTGTCGGCAGAGGAGAGAACGCAACACTTCATCGGCAACTCGAGTCATCCAGAGTGTTGGTGGTGGAACAGGCGCAGTGTATTTGGCGTTTAGAACGCGCTTGACCATGTTCTAAACCATGTGATGAGGGGTTTATACTCCAGGAGTGGTATAACGAGTGTTTTTAATCAATGTTTCTGGACCCAAGAATTAGACGGCACCCACCACCACTTTAACGAGTCGTCCTGTTGGTGTTAACTGACATGGACCCAAGTAGGAAAGTACCAACGTTTAACAGCCAAATCTAGCAAAGCCCTCTATTTGACGCTAGAAGGATATGATATGCAATATTAGGGCCAGAATGCCAGCATCTCACCTGATGAAAGCCCAGGTAGTCCTTGATCGTGGCAGAGGCATAGAACACGGATCCCTCCGATGTCACCACCATCACAAACCCATTCAGCGCCTGCACAGGGAACAGAACAGCCCGTCAGCACTCGCAGAGCTTTCTTAAAGCAGCTTTAGGTTTTTGTAACCTTTGTTTCATTCATTCATTGTTTCACTTCAAACTGCAGCTTTTAAAAAAGAAGAGCTTGGTACAACAGGTTGTTGTGTTTGATTAAAAAGACGTTTCATTTATCGATGCACACTACGTTGTTATTGTAAGCTGTTCTACATATTCCTGTAGCCTTTTATAGCACCAGCAGCCTGCGAAGGCGACGGCGGCTCACGGAACAGCATGTGGTAGAAGGCTTTCATCTGGAATCTATTTTTATATGTACAAACAAAGTTGACTGCTGCCAGAAGGCAATCGGGCAGAGTTTGCGGTAAACAGCGCCCTCTTGTGACGCCGACAGCCCAGAATGTGCTTCCACTAACTGTGAGTCCCCACAGAAAGACAACTGAAACTGCAGGTTTCACTTGCATGTTGCATTTCACAGTTCAGCTTTCACCAGGTTTTAACAGTCGGAAGAAATGCCAGTCTGTCAAAATTAAAAACTGTTTTGAAATGAATGCAACGTTATGTTGTATTTTGGCTTTGCAGAGGAGGCTGAAAATGTAAATCCCGCTGCTCGTTTGTTATCCGAAATCACGGCAACAGCAGCTGCTTCTCAAAAGCCCTTTGTGTTGCACGATCGCTGCCTGTGTTGTGATCACTACATACAGCAAAGTGTGAAAATGAACCAGACGGGCGAGTCTCAATAAACACGGTGCAGGGCACTTGGCAAGCACAGGTTTTGTTGCGGACCACAAAGCGTGTCCAAGCTTTAGGAAGAGGCAGCGAGACAGGCAGCCTCACCTGTCATAACTTCCTCCTAAATGGGTAGGCCTGGATTAGCTCCACACAACACGACTTGTGCACAAATAAACACAGTCTGACGGCGCATTTACGCACCTGCTAGCCTCGGGTTGTTGAGTTATCAGTCAGGCCGTGGGACTATTTTCCCCAACATGCAGTAACTGTTTAAAAGGTGTATTTACGCTATGTCCACAGTGTCTGGTTTTAATCTATTACTCTGCTGGTTGTCTTCACGTGAGCCGTCTAGTGCCTGACGTAAAGCCTGGCGCAGCTTTACCCTGTGTTGTAAATGCATGTCATTTGAGAACGGGCATTGCTCTTTACATTTAAGGGACATTTAGTCTATGGAACTAGCACAGGACAAGCCTAAAAAAAACAAAAAAAAAAGAGAGTCAAAGTGCACGCATGTTGGAGATCGAAACCGAAACAAAACTGAAAACTTACTTTGGTAGTTTTATTTAATCTTATTCAGCACAATTTTATCCAATTATCTAATGCCATTCTGTGTAATATTATGGTTTGGGAGTGTGTATTGAACTACAGCTGCAGACCGGCGTCTCCGTGAGATACTCGGCAAGTATCAGTGACAGGCAGGCCTTATGTGAATAGATCAAAAATGCATTTACAACAACCTGTCATACACGGTTCTCCTGTATGAAAGGATTAAAGGCAGCTTCATCTCAATAGCTGGACTGGGATTGGCTCTCTGTTGTTCTGGTTTGCACTTGCATGTTGTTGCCAGGGTGTAACAGAAAGCGCGCTTTAGTCGGGAAACAGCTGAAAGCATCACTGTCTCCAAGACGGCTGTGGTGCTGCAGGTCAAGAGTTAGAAATAAATCCAATCCACCTACGGGGCAAGACTCGTCAGAACTCCACCTTATTTTTTAATAAGCATCTAAAAGTTACAAAAGAAAAAAAGTCCCAAACGTGGCATGGAAGTGTACAGAGGCCGTGCACGTTATTACAAACGCGGGCCCTTTAAGGTGCATGTAGCATCTGGACGGTTGTGGCTAACGTGGCCCCCGGCCTCGTACCTGGAGCAGCAGGTCTCCCTCAGAGAAGCCGGCCGTGACCGTGTTGTTCCCATTCTGCCAGCTCGCTCCAGAAAACATCAGGCTGCTGCTGCTGCTCTGCGCGGTCGCTGCACAGAGGGTGACAAAAGGGAGAAGAGCAGTCAGCAGCGGTAAAATCAACATTCTATCATCTGCATTCTATCCCTCAGCTAAATCGATCTGGATCAAAACCGCACCAGACCCCCCTGTAGGTGTTAAAATGACATGTTTTTTAAGTATTTGGATAGTCTGTGAAATGTTGTCTAACCAGTAGGAGCGATGGCCAAGGAAGACAAATATAATGCTTCTTTTATATAGTTTGCTTGGCAGGATGTCACGGCGGCAGCAGCATCGCATCTTGCCTGTGGACATGTGGTGTATGACAGTATGTAGCTTGCCTGTTTATTCGTTTAGAAGTTAAAAAGTAAAATAAACCACCCGATTCACAGGTTTGTACACCGAGTGCATTCTGTTAATATACTTAAGTCACTTAAAAGGCCGGTCCACCAATCCCATATGTGACTGTACTCAAACTTGTCACGTAATTCCCACCTTCATCTGTACAGTTCTAGAGGTCATGTGACCCAAAGAACCTGAAGTAATTGGACCGCTGGAATTCATCTGAGCCACCAGCCAGAGAGAGTGAGAGAAAAAAAATTAAATATTTAAAGCCCGTTTAGACAACCGTTTCCAGGTAAGGGATTACGAAAAACTTGGCAACGTCCCTTTTGTGCTTTTCTACGAGGGAGTTGTGTGAGGTGTCTTTTGTTTCAAACAGATAACCGAACCTCCAGTGTCGACAGCGGTTGCATCACTTTGTCAATACTGGCCAGGCGGTGTTTGTCAAAAATCGAATGACAGCCCGCTGCACAAAGTACAAGTATTCAGTTCCACTGTTTGTTTTGGCTTTACCTTGGCGTCTCCTGCCAGTGCCGGGTATCAAACACCCGGCTGGTAACGTCGCCCAGTCCCTGCTGAAAGCCTTCTCGTTGTTCGCCATTATTCTCTGGGGCAGCTCACCGTGTCGTGTCATGTCATGTTTAGATTGCTTCTCAAATTCAGACGCGAGAGGGATGTAAAGACGGGAATAATTGTGCATGCTTGTGGCCGACACGGTTGAACGTGCTTGTGCTGCAAGCTTTTCGGCCCGCATACAATGCCTTGATTTGGATACGATGCAAAAGTATGCAAATATAAAGGTATAAGCATTGTTACGGCTTGTTGTGCGATCTTAAAAAAAAAAGAGGATAAAATCCACATCCAATGCTGTTGCTGTTGCTCGTGTGCGATGCCTTTGACTGTTCTATAAATAATCGTGAATGTTAGATGATTGCTGATGAGCGAGGGGGAAAAAAAACCAAAGCTAGCTCTCTGGCTCGAGTCGAGCTTCAATGGTTGGCCCCGCGCCAGAAGACAGGTTTTTCTCATCGCTGGGGATCTGAGCTGGCAGCCTGCATTTCTGCACAACCATAACACACACACAGAAATAATAAACACACACAGACACACTCAGTCCTCTTGCGTACGCCCTTAGGGGTTTTTTTTTTTTTTTTGTTGTTTTTTGCAAGCAACAGCCGACAAGAGCCGCTTCCCTTATCTGGACGGCCACTACAGGAAAAATCCCAGGATGTGGCCTCTCCCAACCCGTCTGTCCAGCCCTGTCACGCAACTGCTGTAAAGGGGGGGAAGGGGCCCCCGAAAACACACCCAACCCTCCTCCCTCAAACACAGACGCCCCTCAGCTATAACTCGCACAGTGTTTACACCGACACAATGGAATCCCTACATGCGGCCGCCATTAGCGCGAAATGTGACGCGCAGCCAGCAGAGGATAGAGGTCGTCAAAAAAAACCCCAAAAAATAAAACTGGCCATCAGACAGACCAACGTTGAAAACACGTTCACACACATACAATTAATTCTTGCCACTTCAGCCGAACACGGACCGTGTCACACAAGCAACAAGCCTGAGTAGGACACCACTCGTGTTGCATTTCTGCCTTTCTCTATTCGTTGTTAGTGTGAGTAAGTGAGGCCTCTCTGGCCGTCTGTTTTCATTCTAGTTTTCTTCCCCAGTGGTGAACTCTGGAGTCCCTCACACCCCCCCCCCCCCCATCTTTTTCCACCGTCAACAGTTTAACAGTTTATGACGCTGCACAGTTGTTCATGCTCACTTACAGCTCTCCGAGCAGCTGCAGGAGGAATATGTTCAATGACGCAGAGTTTGACCAGAGGTTGGAAAGACATCAGTGGGAGTTTGTGGGAGGGAAGTGAAATGGGGGGGACGGACGGACCACACAGATTCCCACTGATTTCAAACACGGATGCCTTTCCTTCAGAGAGCAGGAAAGGGGTGTTCACGTGTGACCAGAAATATTGTGGCACAATCATTTTTTCGATATCATTTGATGGCAACTGTGCTGCAGCCTGCGACCAGGAAGAAGAGACACAAAACAGAAATTTAAGTGTGGATAGACACTAAAGCCAGATTTATTCATGCTCGTCGATGGCGTCGCCAAAAGCACTGATTTACAGAGCGGCGCAGGGTTTTCCCAGCACCACTACAGAGAAGAGCGTGGGGCTAACTGGTTGGAACAACATAAGTCATTTATTGCACAAAAAACGCTAAACGTTCTCCGATAACAGCTTCTGACGTTTTTGCTTTGTTTCATGTGATTATAAACCGGACACATTTAAATTTCTGTAGCCGTTTAATAAGCTTTTAATGAGGAAGCAACGTGCTGCGAACGACAGCCGAGCCGACTTCCACGTTCGAAGCTAAAAGCTGTGGAGCTTCTGTGTTAATGAATGAACTGTTCGATTACGTGCGTCCCACTCCGGCTCCACCGGAGGAGAATCGCAGCTGCTCTGACCGAACCAGAAGGGGTCGCTGCTGCAGCTTTTCCAACTGTGTTTGTTTGAATGTGCCAGCGAGCCAGAGGCGCCGCTATCGAGGATCAAAACCCGCAGGTCTCTGTGGTGGTTGAGAGGATTTAATCCTGCAACACCCACGAACCCTAAGACAGTCTTTGACATCTGATTCCTAAAAAAAAAAAAAAAAAAAAAAAAAAAGTAAAAAGAGTGTCAAAGGAAAGAATGTAACACTGGGACGTTTATAACTCATGTCTCTTTGCTGCCGGCTAAAAAAGCCCCTGTAGTAATGACGCTCTTTTACAAAAACATTTTACAGCTGCCCCAAAAGCTTCCTCCAGTCCTTTCAGACTCTTGATTCTAAGCGCGAAGCGCAATTCGACACCAAGAGAGGCCGCTCTGTCGGGATTGGCGAAATGCAGAGCGCGCTTTTGATGCGAGGTTCACTCCAGGCAAACGTCCCTGTCACTCATGAAGAACGAGGCTGCCTTTTCACCACAGGGTAATTAAGCGAGATCCAAGGAGCTACGCCGGGCCGGAGTCTTTCTTACGCGCAATGCAGTCCGACTGTTCAGGTTAAAGTGAAGGAAAAGCATGAAAGAGCGGCAGTGAAGCTCGAGGCGCTGGACAGCGAAAGGAAAACACAGACATAACTGGTTTAAGTCACACATTTCGGGGCAGTGTTTAACATGTCGAATGGTGAGAGGGGGGGGGGGGAACCAAACTGAAACTAAACCAAAAGTGAACTGAAATGGCCTGCAGTGTGTACACAGTGTCTGCTTCAAAGTGCGCACTGAAAGCGAGGAGAGAGAAAAAGGAAATTCTGTCACGCGTTGGAGGCCTGCCAGACTCTAAAGCATGCCAGCAATGCATATGGGAATATTATCTTGGTTTGAAAACATTTAGTTCCAGTAGATCCTGTGCGGAGATTCCTGTTCTCACGCAGATGTGCAGGAAAGGGCAGAGCTTGCAACAAATAGCGGCCAATGAGCTGGCTCGCTCGGCCCGCGTGTGTTCGACCTCGAGTTAGTCTTCGGGCAACGTCCGCATTCATTCCCACGACTTTAGGGGAAGGAGACAACCTCAATTTGAAGAATGTCATCAAGGCATGTCAAGGAGGAGAATGGAGGAGCACCTCTGTGTTCCACCCAGAGGCTTATTATGGATATGGAGGCAATATTCGGCAAAGCAAAACAAAGAAAGCATTTCAAGTGGCAAACTGTTTCCGCAGAAATTGGTGAACGCGTGTTAAAATTACAAGCCACAAAGCCCTATTATGATGTCGCACAAGAGATTCAGTTGTACCAGGTATATTTGTTTCTCTGAGAGAGAGTTTGTCTGTTTGCCGTCACTCCGTGTCGAGGGCCCCAAAAAGCCTGGAGGTCCGGCCCCGTAGGTCTGAGGAGCTCCGTGTGCTGCAGACGCTGGTGATCAAAATGAACAGTGATTATGTAGCATTCAAGACACAGTGTCTTGTTTTGGTGGTGGCGGTGCTGTTAGTGGAGTCTGGGGGTTAGCCGTCTGGGCTCTTTTTATCTGCTCGACAACAAAGCAAAGCAAAGTTGGGGTTTGCTGCGTTGGGTGTGGCTCGCACATCTCCAGGCGGTCAGTCAAAGCTCTCAGGGGGACGGAATCATTCAAAGCAACAGTTTGGGGCAGAAATGCCAACGTTGCCTCCTATACGTATAGTATATAGATAGTGAGGACTTGGATGCTGAAGCTGGATAAAAGCATTATAGCAACACTAAAAGCTCCCGGGCAAAAAACAAACAAAAAAAAATCACTGTTTAGGTTTTCAAATTCCTTCCGAACCCCGACAGATCTGTCTCATAGTCGTTAAATAAACGTAATAATACATCTTCTGAGTCTCCAACCAAAAGTTTTGAGTGGGACGACAGCTGATTTTGGTTCGGCACATAAACAAACAACAGCATTTTTGGACGACTCTAAATGTCACAGAAAGCCTTGGTGGGCGAGCTCGGCTCCAGCCAGCGGGGAACCGGGGGGAAGAAAAATCTAAAGGTTTGGGTATGAAGGGAGATGTAGCGCTGTGGTTTTAAAAAAAGCTGGAGAGAACAAACCTTCCAGAGGATGGAAATTGAAAAGAACATAAAAAAAAAAAAGAAAAACATGATTAAATCTGTCTCCCAGCGGTTGCTTGCATTCTCACGATAGACTGAAAGGCGAGCCGGGCAGCTCCTGTCGCCCCAGTAACGTGTCCTCTACTCACATACTGTGATGCTGAGCGGACAGGTGAATTGCGCCGAGGTTTTAAAGGGCACGTACGTGTAAAACACACGTCTTCCTCCCACTGAGCCCATTGGGATTCTGCAGCAAACCAGGCTGGGCTTCCCCCGTACCGACGCTCTCTCTCGTCCGAGAAGCAGACGCCTGCCAGGACTTAAACTGCTGTTCTTACCTTTTTACTCGCGCCATGTGTTTGTGCGTTCGCGGGTCACATGTGCCGCATACCAAATGATATGAAATTAGAGCACGTGATACAGTGTTACCACATCAACAGTGATTGCTAACAGGCCCTGGATGTTTTCAATGAGCTTGGGAAGCCCGTCCACATTTTTTCTCCAATTTCCAACGGCGTCACACAAATATGTCAGCAGCAGCGAACCACAAGTCCTTCAAAATATCCAGCGCTGCCTCATCAAGTCACGCTATGAGGCCAACGGTCCAGCTTGCTTCAGAGAGATCTGCCATCTCAAGGCAGCCATAAGCAGCTCGTTTCATTATCAGGTCTTCTAAATCTCCCCTCCGTCGGCCCCCGAAATTGCTTCCGTTTGCTCTTCTGTTTGAAAAAGGTCTCTAAACGATTTTTGGGATCCTTGTCTTAAAATTCTAGGCATGTCCCCACTTGAACACCCATCCCAGGCTCGTGTTTTGACTGGGAGAACCCCTGAGAGTCAGCCTGGGTGATCCCGTTCAGACACGGGGTAAAGACTCAATTCATCTTGCCCAACTAATTTAACTGTACGGAGTTTGGAGGTTTAGCGCGTTTAGTTTAGCATGGTGCGCGTTTACGTTCTCCGCTTCCTCACAAATGCTTATTTAGGGTGAAATGTCTCCTGACTTGGCATTGCATCGCATGAATCCACTGCTTCTAACTCTTCTTTAAGCCATTTCTCGCTCCAGACGGCGTAGAGGTCTTTAAAGCGCATCGGAACTACACCCCTCCAGCGCTGGCTTTTCTCGCGAGGGCAGCGAGTCGACAGTGACTCGGGCCACCATGTCTGTGAAATTGTATTTTTCTTATACAAAACACTGGCCTGTCTTACGTCACAGCCAGAGCCTTCTCAAACATTCCGCTAGAGTTTCCTCATCGCTTGAGCCTGGCCTCTGGAGACGCCGTCCGTCTTCATTCATTCGCCAACATTTCCTTCATTCGCCAACGTTTCAGCATGACAGGGGAAGCACGCACACATGCACACACACACACAGCCAAGTTGCACTGATGCTCACGCCGCACCTTCTGTTAAAGAACAAATAAAATGTTATATTTAAAGCCCATATCATGGCACACATCTGTGTCTGTCAACCTCCATCTTTCCTCATCTCATTGTCTTTAAGCTCGCTTACATGGGTATCAATACAGAGTAGCTCGCATTAATCACTTCTGCTGCAGCCTCAGTGACTCTCCACCAGTACAGGTATGAATTAAGTGTTGGAAAACAAAGCAACATATATTAGGACGCCCCCAATTACTGCGGCTAAGTAATCTTGATTTCTGATCGAGTGTCAGCGGAATAAACGGACAGTGACACTCTTTTCTTGGCTTCCACTGTGTCAAACATCCACGGAGCTTTTCGGAACACTTAGCTGGCACACAAGAAAGCCGACGCTGAATATTGTTATAGGTTTATCACCTGTCACATTCATGCCGGTGCCAACAGGTAAAGTGTGACAGGCTGTGTCTATAAGAGCGGGTTTAAAATCCACACCCTAATACCACACTCATACAGGAGATGGGCGTTTAACCTGCGTCGGGCCTATTCATGTGGGGTTGATGGCGGGTTCATCTCTGACTGTCTGCGCTCTCTCTCTTCAAAGAGAAAAAAGAGGTTTAAACATCATTATCATTGCGTTAAGTTCGCATCCCCAACAGAGAACCCTGGTCAGCACAGCCAGAGGTGTCCCACCAACGTCCAACCAGTTCAGGAGGAGTGTCAGTGTGTTGACCTAAATCAGCGTGGGCATCAGTAATCAGAGGCAACCTTCGCATACAACAGGAACGCAATTAAAAAGGTGTAGCCCGTTGATTTAGAAGTACATTTCCAAACTTTTAGGGGGCTCACAAGAGAAAAGTAAAAATGACAGCCTCAAAAACACTGGAACCTACATTTCTAAAATAGTACCAAGGGCATCTTTTCCCTGCCAGTAAAGAAAAAAAACTCTGACTAAAATCTTCTGACAAAGCAGAGATTGTTTTATTAGACTTGACAAACTCCGCAGCCACGGGAGAACTCGTACTACTGTTTTCACGGGCCGCCTAGCACTCCTTACGACGTGTAAACCGACCTTGATGTGTAAAATTCCTACGGCACGTAATGTGAGTCAAGGTGCAGCCCGTATTCTGAATTCTGTTTATGTGATCATGCTCGTGACTGCCCAATGTGCAGATCTCAGTTTGCACACGGCAAAGTATACTGCTGCATGAAACATACCAAAGTTGTTCTGCTTCAAAACCCCGTCTCATCCATTGTTTTCTCGTTGTTGCTGTAGTTTTCTTTTTTCTATCATACGCTCAGGGCTGCAGCACACTTCCTGTTCTTCCAGCTAACAGCCTGCTAGCAGCTATTTACTGAGCGGTGCGGTGAACGATCCTGTAGGCAACTCGTTCTACCCGGAGCAATGCTGTCCGATTATTGGCCATAACCGGATCACTTTACCTGTAGCTAAAGAAATTAACGAGCAACAGACCATTTACTCAAAACGGTTTCTCTTCTTGTTACCTGCCGGGACAGCAGGATGAAATAAGCTTGTGAAATGGTCTACAGCGAGCTCAGATCTGCTGTGGCAAAGCAGCAGTATTTACGGGCTGATGGGTCGCACATGGGCAGTGTGACGCGACATGTGATTTGGATCCTGCCTGCCAATGCCGAGTCCATACAAACTGAAGGACAGGCATAAAGAGTAAGGAGGTGTCAGGGAGAAGAGCTGCGGCACAAACACAGACTGCAGGACGACATCCGCAACGTGCACATCTGCACTAAGAATAAAAACAACGGCCCATCGAATCCCCCGTGACTGAAGAGGATGACTCAAGTCGAGTTCAAATTTCATACTGAAGTTTTCAATAAAACACTCCAAAGTTCTCCAACGAAACAAATGCCACTTGGTATTTCAAATGTGCAGTTGTTAGCGTTTATTTGTGGTCAAACCCCTAAAACTGCACTCACAACCAAAATTGATTAAAGGATGCCATTTTTTTCCTCTCCAAAACAACAGCACATGAACGCACCACTACTGCAGACGTTTAGCTAGTACAAGCTTTCGACAGCAATTCCATGTTTCCCAAGTGAAATACAGAGGAATATTTTTGAAAAGGCTGCCTGATATTGGTGACTCGGTGCTGCAGAGAAAAAGAAATTGCTTCATGTCCGTGTTTCTGTGGGTGTTTGTTGTCGACAAATGTCACTTTGGTGACCTTTGACTATCACGTTCTTTAGGACAGCAAAAGAAGGAAGTCAGTTAGAAGAGGAGTAGGCTGCGATTGGCAAAGAACCGCATCTGAGGCCACGTGCACAAAACTCTGCGTAGGTTTAAGACCAAAACTCAACAGCTGCCCAAACCGGAAAAAAGCATATCCCAATTCTTTGTGTCGGATTTATAAAGCCACGTGTGCATATACCGCATATGATTAAAATTGCAAGGTGTGTAGACAAACTTAGATTTCAAAAACTTGACTTCTTTTTAGATTCAGTCTCTCATCTTCATTTTAAATGTTCACTTCGTTGCCTGTCTGGCACTGTATACCCATGTGTTTGGTCTGAAGAGGTGCACATATTCTGACTGCACGTTCATCAATATCAGTTTATGTGCGAGAAATGGCATGTGCATAACGACTACGCACATGTGTAACAACTATGCACTATAGTGTGTTTAACATCATTCATACATCTGGCCCCAGGCGTTTGACACGACTCGACTGATATTCCACATGTGCTGTCTGTCCATATATAAAATACAGCAGAGGCAAACCATGAAGAACCTGCCTCGAAAGAGAGACAAACTGTGTACCCGAGAAGGGCGCTGCGCCTTTACAAAGAACAGACAGGCGTGAGCTGCAGACTTAAAGCAGGTAATCAAAGCTGGGGGAAATACATCATAGGACGCCTGCTGTAATGTACTGGCACCCTCTTACGCAAATAACTGTAGGTTAATGAAAAATAACTAAGCCAAGACCATAATGATGTCCAACCCTGATAACATGGTGTAATAGTCCATCTGAGACTGTGAGACGGAGCATAGATTTTATGGCACATCTCCAGTTGAACTACAAGGTCATAACGGCAAAGCAACGCACAGAGAATGTACCAAAGAGACACGTACATTCAAATCTGTGAAGCCCCGAGGCAACCAGGCAACTTACTCAGCGGCCCGCCTGCCAACACCTCAGCTAAAATGTCTGTTTGTCTATCATGTCAAGCGGGTGGAGGAGATGTTATATGCGTGACATATAATAACTGACTCGCACATGACTCATAACCAAGGGAGCCTGCAAGGTTAATCAACTTACAGCGAAGGCTTGAATCTTTGGAGTGATTATCAAAAGTGATTATTGCAGGTGTTGTTAACAGAGAGGGTGGAGTAAGCTTACAAGTACTGAGGATGTGTTGTTTCCTAAAACCAGATTCCTGCACGCTTGTCATTCCTGGCTCGGCTGTCAACTGTGCTGCCTGTGGGTTTGCATATGTTGCTTCCAGTTCCAGCGATTGCAAGCGCTGGCGTAGTTTCCCACGATTTCATCTTGCCCCGTTTATCCGAGGTTTAATTAACAGTAACCCGACTCTACACAAGCTTGACTCCATAAAAGTCTTAATAAAAGTCCTAAGGTGTATCAAAAGACTATGGAGCAATGCACAAGCCTTGCCAATGGAGCAAAAGTCAACCATGTTTCCTTTGAATTCTATTAAAATGCCATTATTCTGTTCATATAGTGCAGTATAAAGTAAAGGCATGGAGGTCAGAGTGATGGATGGGCTTATCAGGACGTGCCTTAAAAACGGGTGTCTCGGCGTCACGTCCTGACTCACACTGGCAGACATTGTTTGCATTTTTTTGGACACGATTTGGGGGAGATACGATCACATTCTTGGCTGCTGCTGCTCACCTTTGAAGTAGCTCTTCACCCTCAGGTATCCCACACTGAGGCGAAGCACCGACAGCTTGTCCAGACGAGAGCGAATCTCGTCGTGGAAGGGCAGGAGGTCCGTCAGCCGGTCCAGCTCCCCATTCAGCCGATCCCGGTGGCGCTTTGAAGGGTTTGATTTAACAACTTCATTACCTTCGGAGTGCTTTTTTCTGTGGAGCAAAAAAAAAAAAAAAATATATATATATATAGCTGGTTATTGACATGCAGGCTGCTTGAGAAATCCTGTGATTGTGGACCAAGGCTGATTCATTCCAGGCCTGGATAACCGGCCCTGCCAGAGCATGCCATCTGTTGTGGGGTGCAGTATGACACATGCCAATTAAACATGAGCCGCATTAACTTTTAGCACTGCTCTGAACAGCCTCGAACTTACTCAGGGAGAAGAGAGGCAGCCACAGATGTGATTACTGCAGTATCAGCTCCCATGATGAGTTGCTGCCACGGCCCCATGAGAGCTGCACTTGTTGAATGCCAACACAATAATCATTATTCTATCTCTGGTAAAACAATAAGTGCAGGACAAGATCCTAATTTAGCTTGGCACAAAAACAGCAGTAAAGACGGATGAAAGAAGCCCCTGGCGAGGGAATGCGCGGAGAAACAGAGAGAGTGGAGCAGAAGCTATCTTGGCTCTTTACAGAGGGACGATATAAAAGTGCACCGAGTATCACAAGCATGTTTTGGTTCTTGGGGATGGGAATCGAGAACCGGTTCCAGTCGAGAACGCAACATGTGCTTAAATTCCAGGAATGCCATGTACACTTTACGCACGAGTGCCACCGCTTCCCAGCCGAGCAGCCGAGGGTAAATATCCTGCTGTTAACAACATCAGCGGCGGCAGGCTTTGAATCCGTTTCGTTGACTAGGAAAACCTAAATGAAAATTAATGCCGGGCAAATTTTCTCACATTTCATCCATTTGAAATGGCGACAGACAATGAAATTGTTGCGTTGACGCTGAAATACTCCCCCCACACAGATAATTAATCGTGAATCAATAAGACCAATAAGCAGAATCGATAATCATCTTAGCAATTTCCACCCCTATTGGTTCTACATATAAAACAAGATCAATTGTCACCATCCTTTTTCACACCTGTCAAGAGAAAAGTCGACTTCTTAGCCAACTTAGCTTATTTCCTATAGACGTAAAAGTTTTCATATCTGATTATCCCTAATAATACCACTGACGCCTCCTCAATTTAGCTGCTTGGGTTAACATTCACACACTGATGAGCTACTTAACAGCCTGAATCCTTCACGTCTCATTTAAGCCGATAAGAACTCAACCAGGGTGCAAACTTTACTTGTGTGTCCACCAGCCAGATGGCTAGCGAATGTTCAAATGTCACCAGCCACCATTGTTTTTTGGGTCTGGTGAGTGAAGCAAATCTACCAGCCACTTGCAGACTTTACCATCATTTGGCCGGTGCTAATTGGACATTTTCAGCTGGTGGACTGTCTGCTGTTTGCACTCCACAACTACTGTATCTGGCTGCTAACTACCTGTCTGGACGTAAAGCAGAGTTGCAACAATTAGTCAATTAATCGACTAGTTGCCAACTATTTTGATAATCTATTTATCATTTCAGTCATTTTTCAAGCAAAAACCGCCAAAGAGTTGCTGGTTCCAGCTTCTCAAATGAGACAATCTGCTGCTTCTTCTTGGTCGTTTCTGACAGAAAAGGGTCTTTGGGTTTTGGACTGTTGGTTGGACACAAAAAGCACTTTAAAGACATCTTCACTTTGGGCTCTGAGAAACTGTGATGAGCATTTCTCACAATTCTTTGACATTTTATAGACTAAACGATTAATCTGTAGTTGCAGCCCTAAAACAAAGTCATGCCATCAGCAAGATTGATTACCTAGAGAAACATGGGCCGGTCTGTTTGCTGTTAACAGACTGAGAAGATAGAGAGTGGACCAAACATTAAAACAATAGTGTGGGAAACAATCTTTGCTCAGAAAAAATAGTTCAGACCCCAGCATGCAAGAAATAGAGCGTGACTGTGATGGAGCCACAACTCATTCCACTGGCTACTTATGTAGGTTTCACCATGGCGGCTGCTTTAGTCGCTCTGCTTGACATTCACTTTAGGGGCAGCAGGGGTTTAAAGACCACCCATGCTCAAGTCCAAAATGCAAACTCGCGAGGCTCGCTGCGTGGCGACACATGTCATTACTCACAAATCAGACACACATGCTGCACCGGGAGAGAAACCAAGTGAAAGCGGCAGCAATGTGGACGACGCGACACGCCGCTGTCGACTTTCCTCCGCTACACACCTGCTGAGAAAAAGAAAAAGGAAAGAAAAAAAAACTAAAACACACACACACACACAGAGCGCCGGCTCACAGCTCTCAGGTCCTCCAAAGCCTGCACATTCACGTTGCCTACATGTGATGGTAAAGAACATGAGGAGCGGGGTGCCTAACGAGGTCACAGGGTTATTCACCAAATGAGATGAACGTGATGAATGTTAATAGTTAAATGTTCTTTCCTTTAATTAAAGCAAAAGTCTACAGCTGTTTAAACGGACTGCGACCCAGCTGACAGCAGCAGGGTGACTGCAGAGGCTTGCTGTGCCCCGTCCAATCGCATACGCGCACGTGACGTAGCACCAATCGCTGCAACCCTCCAACTGACAGCCGAGCTGTGACAAATCTGTGTGGGTGAGAGTGCACCGAGAGCAGCGAGCAATAGCGATCAGGACGAACGGCAGCAAGAACAAACCTGTACGCAATGTAGACACGGATCTGTTACATTATAGCCCCGTTGTCAGGGATGGACGCTAATATTTTCATGCACTGGCGGGCCACCAAGCACCTAGATTTGGTGCCCAAAATACGTCTTTGGTGGCCCAAAATGCAAAGTACAGAACTGAACAATACTGACAAGGCAGTTTTACACAACCTAAGACAGCCTTCTCTTAACTGCGTCACCTCGATAAATGAAGAGACATTAACTGAATCAAGACTGAAGCCTCAAAGTTCTTTGTAAAGACATGGTACAAATATTCTCTCACAGTTTCTTAGTTCAGAATCGGGATGTTTGTGGAACTGTTAGGCAAAGGCAAAGGCTATCCAGTATTGGGATAAAACTTGGTGGCCACGGGCCACAGGTCCACGGCTAATGTCAAGCCTTGCTTGAACTGTAAGATTATTATTGATGGTGCAGAACGTACGCATACAGGACAGCTGGGCGTCAACTAGGTATGCTCTGATTGACACATTTCCCATTGTTTGGAAATAGAAATGGTAATAAATTCATATAACAGGGGTTTTCCCTGTAAATATCCCGGAAGAGGAACCAATGGGTGACCTGTATCAGACTGGCCAATCCTAAAAATCACATCATCAGCTGGTTTTCAGCCGCTAACATCAGAGCATACTCAGCGTCAACAACTTATGCAGGTCACTTACTACCAAAGCGTGTCTGCAGTTTCAGGCTGCAAATGCTCTACCTTTCCCTAATCTTCTCTCCTTACCGAAACTTTGGTTAATGATAGGCTATAAAATATCCCCCTCTGCCACTGAATAGTCTGCAGGGAATGCAGCCTGAACTTGATTGCTGGCTTCAGACCTGAGCTGTACCTTCTCAGACATGGAGTGGGACTGATCTCACTCTCAAGAAATGCCTCGCGGAGACAAGAGCCAACATTCAGAACCGTGATTTGCTACGGATCACGGGGCTGAGCAGCAGACATCAGGGCGCTCGCTGCAGGAAACGGGGACGTTTTACCTCATCGATTTCTATTTGGATTCCTTATCTCAAGAGCAAGAGGGAGCCTGAACCCAGTCACCTCTGTCTCAGAGTCAAGGCAGCCCACGTTGCACTTGGCCTGCTGTAGGGACACCGACACACGTTTGCTCACAGGAGGCGGAGCGTCTGACCGATCCAGAAGGATGACTCAGCGGCTCGAAGGCATGGAAAGCGTTCTTTCTATAGTGAGACTGGAAGCGGGACAGTTTGCAAAAGCAGGCTCTGGCCCACAGAGAGGTAAACAAACAGAATGGAGGAGTACCCCAAAGTGACACGTGTTGTACATGAACACACAAGAGCAAAGATGATGAATGGGTCACAGCAAAAAGCAGCCCTATTTAACAGCACCCTACAGAGTACACTGCATTCTGCTATCAACCTAAACGCTCTCCAGTTGCATCATTACAGGCAGCACAAAAGAGCATTACAAGGCGTCACCGTGCAGGGCGAGCAGAGTATTCGGCTGCGTTACTGGAGGAAACCTTGGACGTGGAAGCGTGTTTGAGACATGTGGATACGCGGTGGAGAACTGGGGGCGGAAATGTCCTGGCCTTTGCCGCCATCTTATTGTCACGCATGCAAAGTGGCTGTTTGTTTGTTTTGTTTTGTTTTTTTGCTTTCAGAGACGCTGCTCCACAGTAAACAAAAAACCTCATCTGTTACCAGGAGTCGAGAACACGAGGACCCGGCCCGACGCATTGCTTACATTACATCCACTGCAGACCGTTCTGCAGCAAGGCAACATTTTTCCCTACGCCCACACACATCAGGAGCAGTTTGGGGTTCCGCGTCTTCTCTTAGGGTGCTCCAACGTGTGGACAGGAGAAGCCAGGGACCAAAGCTCCGACCCGACATGTACGTGGCCTACCAGGACAGCTCCAGCTTTCACATTTGAATGGAAATGATAAAAAATAACAGTAAAGCAAAAATATATAAAGTTTAACTTCAAGCTGCTTGAATTGATATCGACGGCTTGAACGTTTGTGTCCGGCTGTGTCATAAATGGAGGCGCTTGATAAAAATCGAGTGTTTAACCGGTGTTTGTGAGGACTCCTCTTTGAAAATGAAACAAAAGGGCAAAGAACAAAGAGCGAGTCTGTTGCTGTTCACCGGGCGTGTTTTGGTGTTCTGCCAAACCTCTTATCGCCATGTCTGCCTGCGAGTGTTTTCTCACAATCCCTCCAGATTACTGTGCAAAAAAATATTTGCATTGGCGAAGCACATTATCCCTCCTTGTTAAGGCCACTCTTACGATAAATGCATAGTCACGTTATAAAGTGCATAACCCAGTTTTAACTACGCGCACACCCACACATCACCACTGTACTCTCTGGGGGAGGAAGGAGGGGGGCGTCTTAAATTAACACTATAATTAACCCATGCCTTCACAGCAACCTGTAGGAATGGTGCTCCTGCTGGAAAAACACTAGTTTGCAGAGCTGAGAAAGGACAAAGCAGGTTCCAGGTGATTTTTCTGTGTTGCACTGCAGGTGCATACAGACGACGGAGCAAAAGCTGTGCAATAAATCACCGTCAGTTCTCGGCTGTCATCTGGGAAAGCACGAGAAACGGCGTGGGCTCGCGACGAGATGACGGTCGCCAGGTTGGATCTTGCGGTTGTTTTTTTGGCACGGGAACAATGTTGATTGTTCTTCGCTGCTGTAAGAGGAGGGGAAACGGTCCGTAGAGCGCGTTCTGAATGGTGCAGTAGGATCCGTGGCAAAGGGCACCGGCGACATACAAAAGAAGGCATCCCGGTAATAAAACAGAGAATTTGGACGGCCAGAAGATCTGCCGTGGCATGCGTCTGTGTGCAGTGACCGCAGCTTTTTTTTTTTACAGCCAGCCTCAATGCTGCCTTTGTGCAGCTGAGCCCAGCTGGCCGTCCAGGAAACCCCAGTCCTCACTGCACATTCCCACATCTCCAGAAACACATACGTCTGCACACGGGCCACCTTTTCATTTGGGGTTTTACACTCGGGAGCAGCCTGCGCGCACGTTGCCAGATCACTGTAAAGACATATCTGCTCATCAGTTCCGTTTAAAGTCGCTGTGAGATGGTACACTGCTGCTACATGTTACACACATATCAGGCTACATGTGCAAACAAACCCAAACTTGTGTTTGTCTGTCGTTGGCCCCTGTATTAAAAGAGATGCCAATCAATTCAAAAGTAATGGCAGAAAACAACCCTGTGTTTCGAATTGTGATGGAGGGCACGGCATCTGCTTTACAACTGGATCAGCACAGGTGCCTTTAATTAGCCGAAGTCTGTTTTTAACTATATACTAAATCAAGTTTAACACTTTAGAAGGACACAGGTGACGCACGTCCAATATTCGCTCTCCTTTCAGCCCTATTTTGAGAGAGATATCTGGCTTCTCCAGCAACTAACCTGCTCCACTGTGTTCACCTGCGAGTATCTAACGCTGTCTGCTCGGTGCTGTTCGCACAGTGGTTTTATCAAAATGCAAGGTGCGACATGAACAGAAAGTTAGTTTGTGGCCACCAAATGCTCCACGTAGGTGGCCTCCAAGTTTTAACCCTGTAGCTACTTTGCCTTCGCCAAAGCAACATCCCAAATCTGAAGGGACTGTGAACTTTGAGTTTTCAATTTAAATAAATTGTTGTAAAAATGCATTTTCATTCTGTTAACGTCTTTTCATTTATTGAAGTGTCACAGCTAAGGGCGGCTGTGTTAAGGTGCTTTAAACATTTTTCTTTAACGTAGGTTTACATTTGGGCCACCAGAAATGTACTTTGGCCACCAAACGTAAAGGGCTTGGTGGCCCGCGCATGAAAATATGAGCATCTATCCCTGAACCTAAATCACTGAGAAGAGAAGAGTAACCTGCAGATTAATTAGCAATGAAAATTATAGGTTTCTTTCAGCCCTACACACACACACACACACACACACACACACAACTGTGATAGAGTCAGAAACTAACTTGCACTTTTTCTCTGTTGTTGAACTGATACTTTTGCTTAAGTGCAGCATTTGTAATGTTTTAAATAGACTTTAAAAAGATAAGAAGTGGGGACAAGAGAAGATCGGGCACTACACACACACACTACACACACTGCACACACACACTACACACACACACTACACACACTGCACACACAGACACACAGCACACACACTACACACACTACACACACACTACACACACACACTACACACACACACACACAACACACACACACCACACACACAACACACACACACTACACACACAGTCTCACACACACTACACACACAACACACACACACACTACACAACACACACACACTACACACACAGTCTCACACACACTACACACACAACACACACACACTACACAACACACT
>JAVQJF010114771.1:0-12219 GCA_036023855.1 Gadopsis marmoratus
TAATGATATATTGCCCTTTGAAATTTCCTCAGCCACCCCAATACATTGGACGTGAATGGAATTTTGTTTTCATTTTAATGATTCAACAGCAACGTGTCTATCCAGAAACACTGTACCCAGTATTCTGTTGTGTGGATTATCCAGAGTAATGGGAACGCTGCTTCTGGAAAGAATTGCCGGTGAATCTTCTAAATACAAATTCTTTGTCATAAGCACCACAAACCAAACTCCATTCACTTTCACTGTATTCTCACTGTAATCTGAGTGAAAAAAAACATGGGTAAACAAATATAAAACACGTAGATACCAGGTAAAGTAAGTGAGAAAATACATGTATATGTTTTTGTGATTTTGGTGAACTTTGAATTCCTTCTAGTAAACATTTTCTTGATCAGTGTGCCTTACCTGCAGTTAGAGTTAGTTTGCACATGTTGTTTCTGTGTGGATAAGCAGAAATAGAAGATTTAAAATTTAGTTTTATACTCAGCTAAAAAATGTCAAAACCGGTTTTCAAATAAATTCTCACTCAGAGCTGTTATTAAACCTTTGCCACAAAAAATGCATTTCAAGTCCGAAACTGCAATCTTGAATTAATTCTAGTACAGTAACCTAACTATTTACAACTTCAAAGATGTTTCAGTATTTTTTCTGTCAAGGTCAAGTCCTTTCTTCAATTTAATTTTAAGATATTTGCCCAAAATATCTGAGCCTGTTGCCACCCTTGTGACATTGTGTCACCAAGCGAGCTTTGAATTCAGCTCTGAAATAAGTCACATTTCTTCACAATATCACTTGTATGTCCAAATAATTGACAACATTAACAGCAGGGTAAATCAGGGGCACAATGCAGGGATCATAAGTGGCTTCTGAATGGTTGCCTGAGTATTTTAGCAGTTTAAAGACACTGGTCATAGTCATATAATGTAATTTGTTTCCTTTAGCACAAATCAGACACGCCACAATTCATCACTTCAACACCACACAACATAGCATTAAGTTTCAAAGATCACACAAAGTCAATATTGAGTTCTTCACTGGATTCAGGAGTCCATTTTGTAATATTTCACAATTTGTCACCCAAAAATCCAGCTATGCCTAACTAGTATATTACCTTTGTAGTGTTAAGACTTTAGCTTGTTGAGGTCTAGATATTGTTACCTCAACAAAATGTTTCTTGTCATTCCCTGTGATAGCTACACCCCAGAATAAGGCCGACAAGGTGTAGTACCAGTGAAGTACAAGCTGGGGGAGCTTGTCTGAAAAATCTTACTAGTTATGAAATAGAAGATTCCAATTTTTCCTTATTAAATTTATTTTATTTCCTGTTTTGGTAAAGAATGTCTAATATATGGAGCTAATTTCGTCATTCATGCACAAAATATCACTTGTTTTCCATTATCGTCCTGTAGTTTTGTACAGATAATGCATGAACCAAAATAGTTGTTAATAACATTTATGCTTTGCTCTGAACGATCACATTACAATGTTATGCTCCTTCACTCCCCATTCCAGTACGACCAGCAGCGTACAGCAACTGAAGCTGCGCAGCATCTAATGTCTTTGCTCACTAGAGTAATTCCTCAGGAGCCTAAACAGGGTCAGAGTACCAGTACGGAGAGACCAACTGTTGAGTCTGAGATGGCCAGGTAGAAAAGCAAATAGTTTTAAGATGACCAGTTCAGGTGCTACACAATGTTGCTACCCATTTCCATATGCCATTGGAATTCAAGACAGGTGCAAATATGGTTCGTTTGAAAATAACCATAGCTTCTACCTGTTCCTATGACTGTTATTTTAATCGATTTGTAGCATTAAGATTTTTCTAAAAATCATATAGATCCATCCCATGATATTTAAATGCTGGTTTCAGAATTTTCTTTTTACTGCACCCATGATATTTTCATATACCTATATCAGGGTAATGACAAGATTCAATCAGTGACCAAACAGCATCTGGAATCATTGAAGAACAAACAATTAAAACTTTAAAAATTATGATGATGCGATCAAGTCTGGTCTGACTGAACAGGTTAGTTAGGGAATGCTTATAATCAATCATGTTTGATAAATTAATTGCACGTGTCACGCGACAACACCTCTTTAAGCCTGAAAATGATCACAACATGTACATCATTGCTACAACACACAATAATCATAACTTTAGGTACAACAAACTTGAAAGAGGAGAAATCTGTACAGTGGCTGCTGGTTCAATTCCCTGTCCCTAAAATGTGTCTAGTTTAGCTGGCAATTTAGTTAGAGAGACGGAGTAGATATAGCAATATACATAGCAACAACTAAGAAAAAAAGCTGTGAACATTTCTGGTGGTTTAGTAAAATCAGAGCAAAAGGAATACTTACAAAGATAATGGTGAAAGAAGCATATACTGTCCCTACTGAGACCGATGGATAACTGACAGATGACTGGGTGTGCAGTCTTAAATGTGGTAGACAGTTGACTGGGTGTGGTAATTAAATAGGGTGGGGACAATTTATGCAATGTTGCATTGTCCAACGCAATTGAACGATGGAAACTAGACAATAGTACAAAACTCACGTCATGCCCTCAGGCCCTTTTGACTTTGAATTAAAATTGTATTCACTGAAATAGCACGATTCTACAATGTTCGAATTTCTGTCTGTTAAGGAGGTTCTTTCACTCTTATACAGGCACTGGGAACCCTGTGTCTAAAAATATGCACTAGCGACTGACTCAGATTACTCTGAAGTTTTGAAAGATTAAGCTAAGTGTGTAGTTCAAGAACAGCAAAAGGTCTGGAAAACAACACAGCGGTCCTACTTTGATTCTTATGGCAAGATAATTCCACATTGCAATCTATAAGTTGCTTGGAATTACCTGTATAAAACTCGACATCTGTACTGAGTGACCAGAAAAATACAAATACTCGCAAATGACATTCAAGAAAGGTTTCCGTCTAGACTCAAACCAGGGAAGCATCTTAGCACCCTAGACCACTAAGACACCCCATCTCTGTAGCATAGTTGGAGACTGTACTTTCTGGTGTTGTTGTAATGGACTATAATATATTGAAAGTTTATAACATTATGTCCACCTTATTACATACAGTATATATATAGAAGCAAAAATATTAGACTTTACAATATAATACAATCCAGTACAACACAATAACAAATGGCAGAATTGAGAAATACTGTACCATACGGGAGGTTTCAACAGTGTCAAATAGATATAAGCTTCATACAGTATTTATTATATGAATGTTAAATTACATTAGATTTTACACAAGTGTCTGCTTTTCTGGTCAGCAAGTGTACATTAAAATGAAATCACCACATTTATATCAAATAGTCTATCTAGTGTCTCTCAGATTGCAAAAAAAATATTGTAACATAATAAGGAATATCATAATGTCTTGAATGTGATTGAATGTTATGAATGTTTGGATTTTAAGTTAAGTCAAGTCTTAGGGAGCCAAATTTTAAGTTAGTCACATCTCATAGCACCCATTTCCACGTCCTGAGTCCTCACTTTTGAGACTCCAGTCCAAGTCTACAGCTCCAGCTAAAACATACCCAATAGGTTAACATAAACTGCATTGAACTATACAGGAGAAAACCAAAAACACCACATCTCAACTTATTATCAGTAAGAACTGAGATGCGTTTCTGTCAAAAAGCTAGTTTTCATCAGTAGGTCATGTCCAGTTGCTAACAGACTTCCTGAAGTAAGCAAATGTTCAAAACAACGTCATGAGATGATGTAGGTACCGACCGGTATGTCAAATAACACTTATTGTTATAGACAAAGTAACAATACATGCACAGAACAGGACTAGAATTAGTGGAAATGAACAACAGCAGCAGCATCATCATGTAAGGCACATTTAATTACACAGTGGTTGAAAGAAACCAACAAGAACACACCCACAGAAAGACTTTTTGCCAGAAAGGCACAAAGGCAAATTTCTCCCTCACACTATAACGCAATGTAGCTGTGACTGAACTTGGGGGGGGGGGCAGTGCTGTGTGGTCATTAAGAATAATGTGTGTTATGCCTATTCTTTATTTTTTGCTTCCCTTTATCTCTCTCTGTCTGGATGTTCAGCCCCTTGGGTGGCTTGCGAAGGAAAAACATGCTGTCCTCACGAGTGGTATTTCAGGACATTCTGCTCACTGGGTGTGATTTAAAACAAACCTTTGCTGGGGTATAATTTAGGGCATTCCTTTTTCTAATTAATATGCCATTCATGTAGGTTGCCACACCTCTGCCTTGTCATAAAATTAAGGGGATCAAGCACGTCAGGGAAAGCGCATGACACACACACTGTCGTACCTACCTTGTGAGTGAATGCATGTGAACTACTTAATTACTAACGTTTCTATTCTCATTTTTCAGACGGTTGACAGCAATAGAGTACAGCTAAAAGAAAAGGGAAGCAACATTCTAAGGGCATAACAGTAAAGGTTAACGTCCCACAAGGACAGCCTTGCTTCTGATTTGAATTAACTAGTTCAAGGGTAGCATTTAGGCATAGGTGAGCTAGGCGTTTTGAAAGAGGAAGGAGAAGCCTTTTGTAATTAATTTCAGACACCCAATCTACTTTTAAAAGTCTGTCACTGACTTCCAAAGAGGTATTACGTAGTTATAAAAAAACCAAACCCCACACTAAACACCTGCCTGCCTCTCACTGTCATATAACCTGCCTGGCTGCCACATATTTTGGTATGTAAGAATCATGTATGAATAAGCAAGATAGTTCCATCCAAACATAAAATATTATAATTCCTAACCGAAATATGGATAAAACTGTATGTTCCCAGGTGCGTCTTCAATTCAACTACAGAGGATCGAGATCAAGACCCATCAAGGCATTTTTTGATTAGTAGGTATCAGCTATAAATCCAGATTTTGCCTGCTGTGCTACAAAATCTATAAAATCATAGGTCAGTAGTTTCAGCTCACTACATGAACACCTCCAAAGTGCTGTTTGTTGAAAACAAAAGTATGTTGTTCATGATGGGTTTAGGAGAATCCGTCCAAATCCCGTCCATGCATCCTTTCACCTGATCCACACTGACATCCTCTCTGTAGGGAGTTTATCGAGAATACTAGATACTATATAAAAGGATATATTTTCTTCATAGTGGATAATACAACGTGGAAAGGAGATCCATAAGTGAGTACTGTGCACTGAACACTTTGTCACTACTAAGTGGTTGATGAAGCTTAATGTTAGGCAGGTTCGTGGATGTTAATCAAATAAATGCTATATAATTTACAATATGTTCAATTGCTAGCATTTGGTGCTTTGAGATTTTAATATCCACTGGAGGTTAGTGTGACTATTCAAGGGCAGTCCCATGTGGTGCCTTGCATCAAAAACTAAAACTTATTTATGGTGTTTTTGACATTGGGTAGTGTGTGTAATGATCAGGTCTCAGGATGTGAGACATGACCGTTCAGGCTTCTGACGGAGTTCATAATGTCAACCGGTTATCTTTTTACAGTAGTGTTATAGACCATTACTATAACAGTATATTGTGTTGCATTGTAATGGAAAGAGAAGATGCTTTTGTAAGGATTACCATTAGAATCAGAATCTTTATTGTCATTATACAGAAGTACAACGAAATTACATGCGCTCCCAATCAGTGTTTATGTAGATGTCTATAGGACAAAACTAAATGTAATTCACAGGAAACTTTATTTAATATCAATTTCACTTGAAGAAAAAAAAAAACCAGTATCTTCTCCAGAGTACTACATTCCTATTGTTACACGACCTTAACACAAAACACTCAAAATCAAAGAATGATTTTTGCACACTATTGATGACTACAGATGTCGAAGCTTGTCAAATGTAAAATGTGCAATCTTTTCAGGGCCAGTCACAGCATTTACAGCTATCTCGAAAAACCAAATTAGCTGGGCAGCTTTGGATCCAGGTGATGCCATTGGCACAACTGTAAAAGGATCCTGGGGTATCAGGTTTGGCATAAACCCCAGAAGTCTTTGTTGCACAGAAGTTGTCTGGAATTTTGGATGAGGTAGCTATTGTAGGTCTGGAACGAGGAGAAGTGGGAGGTTGTTTTTTGGTTCTTTCGTTTGTAGGCGGGGTCAGTAGATTTGGTTTGGATTCTGTAGTGGGAAGGGGAGGAAGATCTGTAGAAATGATAGTAAATTATTAGTATACTGTACAATCAAAGATAACAAAAGCCAAGACATCAATTAATGCTGTTTGGTTTATGAAAGAAAACATTTTAACTACCAATATATCATTTTTACTTACCTGAAGCGAGAAGAGAGCGGAGATAGCTGATGAGGGTGTAGCTTCCTTGTCCACAGAATTGTCCATTAAAGTCATCCAGATCCAGAGCCCAGACGAAAGCGCCTCCAAATCTGTTGTCTTTTAGGTAACGGACCTGAAGAAATGATAGCAATACCTCAACCACAATGTATGCACTTTAACATTGTATTTAACTTGACTTAATCAGTGTGGTATCTCGCAAAAGAATTGAGCAACATTTCTATAGAAACACATGACTACCTTAGTGTCAAAACTTTCTTTGTTGTCATAGCCAACCCACTCATTTTGTTTGATGGCATATGGAACTTTCTGGTCCTCAATCAAGTGGACACTGGCCCCTTGGAGAAAAGTGCAAATCTGAAAAGAAAATGAATACCAGTGTATTAATGACTTCATAATAAAATAACTATCTTTTTATAAGTAACAGATTTAAAAGTTAAATTCAATGAATCGTTGCCAGTTTCACCTCATAATAGGCCCAGAAGCCGGCCTCCCTTGTAAAAGCACCAGCAGGAGCGGGACCACTGGCTGGTGCTCCAACCTGACTGGATTGAGTAGACAGTTGAAATGTTCTCCCATATGTAGCAAAGCCCATATTTAGCTTTTCTACAGGTGTTCCCTGGTCCCGCCAGTAACCCATGGAAAAGTTCTGGAATGTGATTTAAAAAGAGGTAGACAGAAATTCTGGAAATCTGCAAACAAAAATGCAAAGGAATGCGTGCTACCATCCACTACATTTATGCAAATATTAGGAGTTGGGCTCATTGAGATAAATGCTTGATTTATCCAGTCGGGTGCCATTAAGCCATTGCAGAAGATGACGGCACAATGAGATGACATACTATAATAAAATTATAGCCAGTCAAACCTCAAATGAAGGAAAACCATACGGAAATCCTCAAGGAAATATGACATGTTTGATTCATGTATAAATTTGAGGAAGGTTCCAAGTCGCTCCTCAGATTGTCTACTGCCATTTTGAGTCTAGTCAGTGGAGTGGAAACATCAGTGGATGTTTTAGGTCACATATTTTGTGTACAACATGATTTATTCTGAGTCTGTTTCCATTGCGCTTCGTTGCATTTATCGTCACACCAACTTTCCCCCATACAAACTTTATGCAATATTTCAATTTTATTTTAATTTGGTGGATGGAAATGCACTTCCTCAGAAAGAAACAGAAAGACAGAGTTGGCATTAGAATAAGGTAAAGTATGTCTTTACATTCACGATGCAGGAAAAACTAAATTAATCTCTACTCACAGTATTTAAGTAAACATTGTCCCCGGTGTCTTGGGATCCCTTGTCTAAGGGGCTGTGATGTCCTGTCACACTCTCCCAGGTGCCATGATAGTCATACGTCATCACGTTGATAAAGTCCAGATACCTGAAATGAATGTTTGAAGTTCACCAAAACATGACAACTAATCATTGGGATAATGTGGGGAGTAACATTTTCATGTACTTTGCCATCTCTGCAATTTCATAACCAGCATCAATGGTTCCTTTCCCGGCAGCCACAGCAGCAGAGATCATTAATCTGGACTGACCAGTTGCTGTCCCCTCGGCCTCATAAGCCTCTAGGAGTTCCTGTGCACCATAGAATCATTGGAAATTTGATTCACTTTTCATGTTAACATCAAGTTGAACGCCAAAACAATAATTCTGATCTGACCTTGCATAACACTGTGAATTTCTGCTTGTCCTCCGGAGGACTTCCTCTTGCAGCGGGGTATTCCCAGTCCAGGTCTAGTCCATCAAAACCATATATTCTCAGTAGTTTGATGGAAGACTGGATAAATGTATTTCTGTTGGCTTGTGTCGAGACCATTGTAGTAAATCTGGGCAGCATTTTGGGGAAAGAAAAATGTTCTCAAGATGATAAACAATTTACAGCGAACTTCGACTGTTTTGTTCTACATATCTCACTTTGGTGATCCAAAGTTCCAGCCTCCGACTGCTAACAGTGTCTTTAGATTTGGATTCCTGTGGGAAAATACAACTTAAGTTTCCAGCTATGATTATTTTGCATATCATTTTACCAGAGATGATGATAAATTCTGGACTGACCTCTGTTTGAGTTCATTAAAGGATTTGTAGAGAACGTCATCGTTCCATTCTATGGTGACCAACTCATTTGCCTCAATACCAGAAAAAGCATAGATGAGGTGGGTGCACAGGTTTGGATCAATATTTTGAGGCATAAACTTCCCATTGCCAGGTCGGTATTGGGACCAGTTAGTGAAATAACAGACAAGTCTTGAGGAGGAGACTAAACATGGAGAACAGAAATTATTTTCATTCATCTTTGAGGAATAGTCTATAACAAGACATTTAACAGTTTAGATTTTGTTCAGTTGCTATTAAGACTGATCAGCATTGATTAATATAACTCGCAAACTCACCCAAACCGCCAAGGGAAAGACAGAGACCTTCAAAGTTACACATTAGTAAATATTAGTTCCGAACTGACTTTAAGAAAACATTTTCCAAGCCTTTCATTATGCCTTCCTTACCTGCAATTAGAATTAGCTTGCTCATGGTTGTTGTGCTTGCATGAGCTCTTGACACATCAAAAGTAGAACACTGAATTTCTTTTGAATGGTAAAAACACACAAACCATGATAATCATTAATCAGAAACAAATAGTTGTATCCAAAGGTTAGGACACCGAGCTGTTGCTTCATCCAAGTAAGTCAAATAACAATATCTGGTAAAAGACCTTTGACCAACTTAACATATTATGTTGTTTGTCTGGACACGTGCAGAAAACATAGGGTCGCCTTAAACTTCATTATAACAAACCTGCAAAGTGACCCTTTGTAATCTACAAATCTAATCTATTGCCTAAAACTCACTCGGTCACCGATATGTCACGGGTTTCTGAATATTTGGTCTGTGTCATTTTCATTTATTATGCAACTTTGATTAGAATCAGTTCTAGATTTACATCAAAAGCAGTATTCGAACATTCTTAAAACATTCCAGACATTGCCTTGTGATGTTACAGTATGTTTTGCCTTTTCCATTTTGTAATATTGAGGTCAGATGCCTAAAGAACATCAATATTTTTTGGGCTGCTATGGACTTCAGACAGACCTGATGTGAGGCTGTGGCCACAAAATTGCAGTTTTAAGTTTTCCGGGCTGAGCTCTTCTTCCTGGTCCAACAAAGGATGGGGCCTGATTTTATACGGAGGCCCAACCCACGGACCATACCAAATGCTCTGTCAGCTGGGGGGGGGTGATCAGAGTTTCTTTGTGTTGACCAAGATGACATCTTGTTTTAACTGTTTTTTTTAATAGTTATGACCTCTTTTAAGGGCCCTATCACTCTGAATTCAGTTTTCTGAGTTTGTTTTTTAAGATTATATGTTGAAAATAGACCATATTTTTTGTACTTTAGGCCTGTGTTACTTCATGCCTTGACTGCTTGATGCATGACACCTGACAATGGATGTTCAGGGTCAGTGTCCTGCTAGAAAATGAATCCTCTGACAAACATCAAGCCAGACGGGCATATAAATCCCTGTAGTATGTCTCAATGTGTAGTAACAGAGAGTAGACTAATAGGATAACAAACTCTTGTCAAATTGTTTTCCACAAGATTTGGAGTGTCACGACCCGGTGTGGGTGGAGGAGTAGAGGGACCCAAGTGCAGACAGCCAGTATGTAACACAGGTTTTAATGAAGGCATAACTGAGGGAGCGCTTACAAAAGCGGTAAGTCATCCAAGGAGCAGCAGAACATCAAACACGGAGATAACTGAGACACTGATAACAGGAACACACTCACATAAAACGCGGACACAGAGATTACACGAACATTGACTATGACGCCACAAGGACACAGAGAACGGCATGACACAGGAGAACTAAAAACATGAAACGCAAGACCTCGAAACAACAGAAGTAACAAACACATGAAAGCACAGGCACACAGACAGGGACGTGACACGGGAAAACTCAAGGATCTAACACAAGACAAGTAGCCACACAAGCATCCCGACAAGGGGCATGACATGGAGAGCATTAATTTCAAAAGGAAACCATAATATCCCCCCACATACGTTGAATGTTGTATTATGCAGTCGTATTTTTGTGAAGCCACCAGTTTGTGTTTCATGTCAGAATCGTAAAATGTTTTTTTATTAAATTAATTTGAGTAGTCCATAAAAATGAAATAATTTACATTAAACAAAACATTTTACAAATAAAACACCCTGTTTAGTTTAATGAAAAAGACATTTATTCAAGGCTAGTGGCAGCACTTGCATATCTCTCTGAAAACCAGATTAACTGGACATCTCTGGAGGTATGTGTCCCCATGGGAGCACTAAAAGGAGTTTATGCAGAGGCCGTCAGCCTTCCCACCACAGAAACCACTTCCAGAAACAACAGATGTGGTGGTGGTGGTTGTAGTAGCAGTGGCAGCAGTCGTGGTGTCAGCTGGGCCGGGACGGTTCATGGTGATCACTGGTGGATGTGTTGTTACAGGGGCCGGAGGTGGAAGATCTAGGAGGTTGAAACATTAAATTCAAGAGGTGATGGAAGGAAGATTTCACTTGTCAGGTGGAGATAATGAAATGTTTACATGCGTTTGGGAAAAACTCGCCCTCTCAGTTCTCATCGCTCCCTGTTTCCTCAGTCTAGACTTTTTATTTCTATTTGTACAATCTGTTTGCTTTCCCGCTCACGCCATCTTCTAGTAATCTTGATATTGACTTTCCTCTTCCAAGATGATTGGCTGAATGAGGCTATGATCCACCTGGGAGTCATGCGTAGATAAGATAGGGACAAGGGCCCAGCTTGCCCGGTATGGTGTAATGGAGGCTTCAGGAGAGGATAGTGACACTGTGAAACTGGTCACATTGGAGTGCAATGATCTGTCAGAAGATGACTGGTGACTGTATCTGTTTTTATTGCCAGATTAGTCTGGATCAGAGGACTTGAGGTTATTTAAACAGACAGCTGGCCATTTCATGCGGCTAAGAATATCTGGATAAATGTATGAATTGATGCATTGTATTTTGCATACAGTACCTTCAGGATTAAAATGGTTTGCACAGAGATGGGTCACTGTTGGCCTTTTCAGACTTTTTGATGTCCAATCTAAAACGTTAAATACAGTAGGGCTACAAAAAAAATCTAATTAGTTGTTTGGTCAGATCAACAGTCCAAAACCCAAAGTTATTCAATTTACTATCATATGTGACAAAGAAAGCAATTTGAGAAGATGGAACCAGCCAATATTTGGCATTTTAACTCAAATTTCTGTTTAAAATTGATCAACTAAAATAAAAAACAGTTACAATGTCCTCAACCTGACCTTTAAGTAAGGACTACAATTTGAAGCATTACACCTATGTACAAGACCTTAATAAGTTGAATGAATGTTGATAGATGGGGGTGCAAAGCTTCTGAATATTGATATATATCTTAGTTCATCCTTGTGAAACAAATCTAAGAACATAGTTTTTGGAAAGAGACTGTTTTCCTGCATGTTTTGTAATTAGTTTTGAGTAGCATTGTTTGCTCCGGGCATGTCTTGACCTCTTGCAGACTTTGCATTAACTAGGACCTCAACCAAAGAAAATCTTTGTACGTTCTATACTTTATGATTTTGTCTTTTATTGCTGTAATTAGAGGGGTGCAATAATCAAAATTCAATATAGAGTTGAGACCAACAGTATTAGAAACTGCAGTATCATATCAATGGCATGATAGACTCGAGAGGTTATTGTCACACCCCGGTGGTCTTATGGTGTGTGTGCGTCTGGTTTGTGTGCTTCCTGTGGAGACTGGATATCCAAGACGTGGTGCTGCTCAGTCTGGATGAACACGGGTCACGTTGAGTGGATGCGGACGCCTGCTGCTACTGTTATTAGTTTAGCTGTTGTTGTCAATAACATTGTAGCTGCCATTGCTTTG
>JAVQJF010114790.1:0-10598 GCA_036023855.1 Gadopsis marmoratus
TTCCTGTCTCGTTAGTCTCCCTCTGTGTGTTGATTTCTTTCACCTGTTCCCTGTGTTCACCTGTGTCTGATCCCCTCATTAGTGCCTTGTGTATTTAAGTGTGTTTTGTTCTCTATGTCTTTGTGGTGTCATAGCCAATGTCAGCGTGGATTTTCGTGTGTCTTCCGTGTGTTCGGCGTCTCAATGTTGTATTCCTCAGCAGTTCTGAGTACGGCTTACTCTTCTTGTAAGTTCACCTTTTGTTATCAGTCAAATAAAAGACATGTTACTTACCGGCTGTGTGCGATTGGGTCCATCCACCCCTCCACCCACACCGAGACCTGACACAGAGTCAAGTTATTCAAATGAAGGACAGAGCTCATACAGAGTTAATATACTACATACACTTACTGTGTGTGGTGTTCAAATGCTTTCCACAGTACACCATGTATGTACACCTACAATCAGATGTGGGAAAAAAGGAAATCAAGTTTCCTGTACCTCTATATTACATAACTAGGTAATGCCCAACTAAACTAACTCCAGGATGTATTATGAATTTCTGTTGCTGACCATTAGGACCTGATCAAGTCAGTATGTGTGTATGTGATTAGTTAACATCGTAGATGTTTGCTTCTGACTTCCAATTTGAATGACAACAGCAACATATTTATATGAGAACAGGCTCAGTTCTGCCATCAGAGAGGCTGATCTAACGCACATATCTGAATGTCCTCTTCTGTGTAACTGGTGGCATACAAATGAATGCATGAAGCAATTATGAATTAACAGATGAATTAATTGATGATTAATTAAGTGCTAACTAATCACATAAACTTTAATGGTGAGCAAATATATGTATAAAATCACTCTAATCATTATGCATAATGAGCATTGTCACTTTTGATACTTTGCTTCTAATGAATGTAGAAAGTTTGAGTTTTTTCCAAAAGGGAAATTTGAACTTAAAACTTGATCACATAAAATCTTCCCTGTGCTGCTGCAATCCCAACCACAAGGAGGAAGTGGTCACAGTCTGAAGGAAACATGACACACACACTGAACGCACGTGCACAGTCACTCACTCGCATGCAGAGGTTAGTGGGAGTGTTTGTACGTTAGATGCTGCTACTACACTCAGACATAATCAAACTGCTTTCAGGGACCGTTTCATTTAGCTCTGTTCTCCCATCCACCATGAAGCTGTGTGTGATTGTTCCACTGTGTGCTCTGTTCACCCTCACGCTACAGGTAATATTTTAATTAATTTAAACTCCTTAAATATTATTACAAATTTGTTGTTACACTGCCCATTTCAAATTTAGACATATAGTATATTTACAATTGGTATTTATTCTTTACATGCCATGTTTAATTTTCTTGATTTCAGCAATCTGACCGTGATAAGTGTACATGTGAGTTGACTAATTCAGAGAAGGCATTCCCTCATGACAAACTCAGTACAGTGGAGGACAATGCAGCAAGATGCAACAGCAACATCACCCCACAGAAGGTAACTAGTCTTGTTATTTTCTAATCCAGACTGTAAAGAACACAGTAAAGAACATAGCCTCCATCGGCAGCTGTAAAAATGTAACTATAATAATAATAACTTTTATGTACGCGTTCATGCTAAAGGAGTCCTGACTATTGTCTACCTGCTCTCTCTCTGCAGACCCAGGAGCTGCAGAGTCTGCTACTGGGCTTGGAGCGACGTCTGCCTCAGCTGCAGGAAGATGTGTCGATGCTGGAGAGGGAGAATGATGGAGAGCTCCATGCAGTTATCAGCCTGCAGGTGATAGAGAATGAACTGATGGAGATCAAGCAGCTCATCGACAGGCTGAACAGCACCACCCTGAGACATCAGCATCTAACGACTGACACCACTAAACAGGTAGATTCACACAGAGTGACTACCACCAGCTGCTCAACACTGACCATTCAAGAAGGTAGCCTCTAGGTGTAGATAGATTTTTGGTATCTATAATATAAATGAAGCATGAAAATATGTCTTCATAATGATTGCTTTTACTGCACAGTTCCATAGAATGACCATGCAATCTACTAAGATTTCTGGCTTTCAAAGTGATTTATGTCCTGTACACCTGTACACACACACACACACTTCACCTACATTTTCACAGTCAGAGACTAATGAAAGAAACTTTCTGTTACTGTTGCAATGGCCTTGTTTATTTGAAACAGTACTCCATCGATATATTGTATTGCCCTCTATTTAACACTGGCAGACTCACGATGGACAGATTTAATGAAAACAAAAGTTTCACTTTGATGCAGCAGAACCAGAGATATTGTGTTTTACATTCCAATCATTCTTCTTCCTTGTCAAACCGGGCACCTACACCACCTACAATGCAACTTGTGTTTTGCTAGTAGCGGCGAATGTAGCCTCGAGCTTCTGGCCTCAAGCAGAGATGAGGAGTGGCCAACAGGGGTCTGGTCTAAACTCATTTCTTTTTAACTCCATACCCCCAGATTGTTATCATTGTCAAAATTGTAGTGTTTAGGTCTATCTGACGTTGACTCAAGTGACATCACCTGAGGTAATTTATCAGATTTCATACAGCACCCTCTGGAGCCACAAAGTGCTTTATGCAACTTTTTTCACATGCAGTTATAATCCCCAACACCTGTAAAATGATTTATGTGTAGAGTAATTTTCCCTTTAAAATGGCAATAATCAATTTTTTTCTATTAACAATCGATTTGATAACTACGTGTAATGTGAACGGTGATGATTGTAATGACAAACCAACAAACAAAGGCCCACGACTCAAATGTTTTTGGTTCAGTCTCACTGCTCTCAGCTGCACTATTTCCAACAGCAGCAAATGTTTTCAGTAGAACTCCTATGATAATCCACTGTGAGCTACCTACAGTGCCAAACAGCTGACAGAAAACATTAGCTGGTAACGTTTTCTGTCTGCTGACTCTAAATGAATGATCATGTTGCTCCATGTCTGTTAGATGTGTAAACAGTTTGCTACTATATTTGCTAAACCAACTGTATGTCATTGTTGTGTTTTCAGCTTGTTGCGTTGCCCACAAGGGGCCATAAAACAATTGATGTAGTGTACGATTGAAAAAGTCTACCTTTGCTTCCATCTGGTGACGTCAAGAGTGACAATGGCAGACAGCAATGCATGTTTCACCAGACAGATTCTATAATGACATAAAAACTTGCACATAGTAACTTCAATGTATCCTATGTGGAGTGTACTGATGTAGAACCCTGTGTTGACTTTTAACGCATCGCTCATCACTCAAAAACAAGTTTTATTATTAATGTGGGATGTCTGTACTTGCTGCCATCTCTCAGCTGCAGGACCTTAGTGCAGAGATGCAGGAGCTGGAGGCGTATGATACCATGCTTGTGGTGAAGAGACAACAAGACAACAGCCGTCTTAAGAGAGACCTAGACAAGTGCAAGAATGGATTTCACCCAACTACCCAACCCACTCAGCCTCCACATGGTATAGCCCAATACCACACAACATACCAGAGTGTGGCAAGATTTTTTTAAACTTATCTATAACTTCCACTGTAAAATTCTGGTTATGCTGCAATTGCTTTTTACGGTATAGTTCACTTACAATAGATTTTGCAAATAAATTCTCATTATCAACTAACAGAAACAGATTGGGATTCCTGATCTCATATGTGTTCATAATGAGTCGCTTGATATTTAAACAAAATCAGATATGACCTTAAACTCTATCAAAATTACACCCAACATCAGAGGCCACTCTGGTTCTGCACCTGAAATTGATACTTGAAATGAGGTAGATCACAGCTGTGAAGGGCCCTCCTCACTAAAAGCTATTGTAGGATATAAATGAACAGTGGGAAGCTCTCAGCACCAATCACCGCTATTAGGAAGTAATTAAAAACCAGTGGATGTCTTGCTCAACTAGTTGTACTTATTTATTTTCCTAAATTTGCACGGTTTCTTTCGCTCTGCTTCATTTTGTATTTTCCCCCAAGGTAACTGTCCCCACGGTCAATTCGTAAACATTACCGGCCCAAGAGTGTACACAGCAGGAGAGTATCCTGGATCCTACAAGTATGGAGCCTGGGGTCAGGATCCCAAACCAGGGGCAGGGAAGGAGAGCTGGTATTGGCTGGTAATGATGACCTCCACCAACAGATACGCAAACTACATCCGTCTCTACTCCAGCCTAAGCTCTCTTATTGTTGGGGTTAGCTCCCCAGGTAAAGAACTCTTGTGTTCTATTTTTAAGTGTTAATGTTAGAAACATACAACCTTTCAGCTCAGTGTGCATCACTTTGCAATATATACTTTGAATAAACAAGAGCACATTTTAAAGTTTTACTGGTAATTACCGAGATCATGTTGAAATGGAAGGGTTGGTGGGGGTTAGATTTTCTATTCTTTTTATCAATGATGCCCAAAGCTTGGGGAAATTAGCACTGTAGTGGTGAGATGTTTGAATAAATTCAACTTATTAGTCCTGGATGTTTCAAACAAGAAATCACAACTGCAACATGACTTGTGTTACTGATTGTTTACAGGGGGAAAATATTGTTGTTTGCTCTTAAGTTGAAGCAACACAAAAATCCCACTGATTTCCTACTCAAGGTGTAAATCTTTAAAAATATGTCTATATATACTTTAACTTTTAAAAGAGGCTCAGTAATTTTTTAAAGCAACTGAGCACTGTAGTTTTTAGGACATACTAGAGAAGCAGGAACAAATAGTGCATTTGTAGGGGGCTATTTACAGCAGCGGATTAATCTATATTTGGTGCTCTAGTGCATGTGTATGTGTATGTAGTTAGAATATGACCAGACTATCCTTTAAAAAAGTAAGGCACCCAAAAACCTAATTAAAATATTAACACATTTTTACAGTACTTACTTATGATAACACTCGTTCCTCCCCCTGGTGCTTCTTCTTGTTCATCTTCTTCTTCTTCCAGGTAATGTCCAGATCCACTCCTCCAACCCAACCACCAACACCATCCAGGGTCCAAATGTTGTGCTATATGGAGAGGCCTTGTACTACAACTGTTACAACCAAGATTCTGTTTGTCGATTCAACCTCACCACCAAAACTGTTACCACGTTACAACTACCTAAAGGCACCAGGTTTGCTGCTCAACGTTGTCTTCAAGCTCATTAAGTGAACGGGTGTATCCGATCCACAATGCTTTGTTTCCTCAATAAATAATAAAAGTAATCAACTTTTCTACATTAGCATGAAAAAGTTGAATGCTGTAGTATTGAAAGATCAACCAAACAAAATAAAAAGAACGTTCGAATCAACCTGTCTAAAAGATTATGTACATGTTAAATTTTGAAAGTGCAAAATCACAGCATAGCTTAATGTAATAATAATAAGAAGAAGAAGACACTGATATATTGTTTTCCAAGTTTTCATTTCCTAAAAAGAAAACATCACTTCTGTCCTCTGTTGTTTTCAGGTTTAATTCAAAGGGTAACTTCTGCCACCTTGATGAATGCTACCCGTTCACCGACCTCGACCTGGCAACTGATGAATCAGGCGTCTGGGTGATCTATACCACCACCCAGGACTTTGGCAACTTGGTGCTGTCCAAGGTAGAGGAAGGTGAACCGCTGATGCTCGGGCAAACCTGGCATACCTCAGTATACAAGCAAGGGGTGACCAATACTTTTATGGTGTGCGGTGTGCTCTACGCGACACGGTACGTCAACAAAGATGTGGAGGAAATCTTCTATTCGTTTGACACTGCAACAGGGGTAGAGAGTTTCAACATTGGCATCTTCATCAACAAGATAGCTCCCAACATTTTAGCCCTGAACTACAGCCCTGTGGACCAGATGCTACATGCCTACTGTGACTCTTACATGGTATCCTATAAGGTTATGTTTTTGTAAAGGGATAAACTTTTTCCATAAAAGCCAGTATTTAAATAAGGGCTCTGGTCAAAAGGCATTACACATACATGGTAAATCTATATGCTAAGATCAGCATAATGTGCATTTGCATTATACTAATTACATTAGAACACGTCATGTCATACTCGAACTCTGCTGTTCTTAGTTTCTCTTCTTTCACGTCTACTGATTTCATTCACTAAATTCAATTGCTTCTACTTTGCTGTTTTCAACTGATACTATTAATGAAACTTTTGAAATTTGTTTTTTAACCCTCATCTGGTCTTCTGGACTGTGGGACCCGTTGTCAATCTTTATTAAAAGAAAAATTCTGCAATTAATTATTTTTTCAACCTCAGACTCATTGGCCTTGGCTCATTTTCTGTGAAGAACATATAAAAGAACAAATTTTTAATGACAGCACTCTGCACCCCCCGCCCCCCCAACACACTTATATTACATTCAATTCAATTCAATTTTATTTATATAGCGCTATGTCATAACAGAGTTATCTCGTAGCAGTTGTTAATATAGATCAAGTCTAAACCAACTCTATATGTATAGACCCAACCATTCCACCATGAGCAAGTGCTAGGCGACAGTGGCAAGGAAACACTGCCTTTTAACAGGCAGAAGCCTCAGGCTTTTGATATGTGGTGTTAGGGTGCACTGGACCCAACGGTAATAAAAGTGTGGAAATTGTAGGTGCTGTGTACTTTCAATCTGTCCTCCTCCTACCTGGGCCTGCTGTTAGTGTATGTGTGTGTGTCTTTGTTTATTTTGTGCGTGTGCATGTGAGTTTTGTCTTTCTGCTCCTGCTATTCCTGCACAAGGGTGCAACATTGTTATATTTCAAGCATCCTGTCTGCTCCCCAATTTCACGCACATTTTACCTTCTGTCTTGCGGGAACCTTTCTATATTTTCTCACACCTTATCCCAGCTACAAATTGGGGGTGGGACAAAACAAATAAATAGCTTTGCCTTTGTGGCTCTTTATCACAATCGATCAAGATGGCAAGACAGGAAGACACAGTATACATGCATCAAGTTCAACAAATACATATGCAATACACACACACACACAGTAAGGTTCTGCCCCTCATGTGTTGTATAGGCTGGCATGAACAGGCTGTGTGTTGAATGGGGCTGATTTTGTGTAGACTGCCATGGGTACTGTATCTGTTCAATGGGGCTTCTGCTGTGTAGGCGTGTGTGTGTGTGTGTGTGTGTGTGTGTGTGTTTGTGTTCAATTTCTAATTACGTTTGAAGAAATCAACATCAATTGTGATGAAAAACCTTGTTTCATTTTTATTGTTCAAGTTAAACATGTTTTTGTCCATCCATATCTTAAAAATAATTGATTTTTCTCTTATTACATTTGATCACAAACCAGATTTAGCTATATAGGCTAATTTTCATCTCCAGTCCCCTTATTTAGTGAGCATAGCCGATGAAACATACAATGCTCAAGTCCACATACAGTCGGTTGAGAATGCCTTTTCATGCCTTAGAAGCAAAGATGCTGTATAAATCTCATCCAAAACATTCTGCTCAACTGAACAACAATACCAACAATATACAAAATTGAACGCCTTCAGGATAGCTGAGATGCAGATTATATTTTATTAATGTAGAGTAATTCAGCTGTCAAACATATCTAACTGTTTTACTGTTAATAGAGAATATTTGTAAGCTCAGTTTGAACTGTAAGGTGTATTGTGTTGAAATAAATAACAGAATAATATAAATCTCGGATTAGAATAAATCATGGTTAATAAAATACGTGTTAGAAAGACTTTCTGGTAGTACTACGGTTGCAGTTTGGTTAGGTTTAGACACCTAAAACTACAGTATGTACCAAACTGCTACCGTTTCATTATGTTGAAAGGCAGACGGAAAGTCCTAAAGGCAAACCTCTCCCATGTGCTGACAGGGAGCATAGGAATGGCATAGGGTGTAATGTGACAGAAAACATCCTATTTCCTGTGAGTACTGGTGAGTACTGTATGATGTTTTATAATAATTCTATGGAAATATACATTAAATATACATTTATAAATAAACTGGCAAGTGTTGAATAGTCATCAAAAGCAAATAAAAGATCAAAAAACAGGGTAAAATTGATCAAATTTGATCAAATAGAATAAACAATAAATCAGGAAAGTAGAAATAAAGACCTGCCTCTAACAGTATACTATTCAGTTCCAATAAAGACCTGGTTCTCTCTGTAGCTGATTTATGTACCTAAGGAGTGGAAACACAGCATTCGGATTTTCCAGAATCAATCTTGATGAGGAAATGTTTGCAAAATAATGCTAAGACATAATAAAAATAATTTTAAACTATTGTAAGTTCTCCAATGTGTGTGTAAGTTGATGTCATCGATGTCTCATTGCAACCTGTCCATTAAATAGGAATATAATAGAAATACATTAAGCAAAAGAGTGGTGAGAAAAACAGAAAAAGATTCAACATATGACTCATCAAATTCTGACATAAATTTCTTTATTCCTTATTTGTTACTTGATCAGTACATGGACAGAGACAACTTACTTTGTATATGTATTTTTATATAATATATTTAAACTTTACATTACACATCTGAGTGACAACAAAGCAGGTAAGTCCTTCTACTGTTGGGGAAGACTCCCATAATATGAAATAATCCAAACCAGAGAAAAAAAATTATTGCTCAATACAAATCAATCATAATGGCAGTAAGAAGAAAAATAGTAGTAGTACACAATAACCAATATCATTATATTAAGATGAGGTTATACCCTATTGGTTTCTATAAAAAAGAGAAGCTCCAAGAAAACAGGAACAGAAATATGTTGAAGTTTTCTTCACAATACAGTTGTGTTAGTGTTTGGTTTGGGTACCCTACTCTATAAATAAAAAGTATCTACAAGTGCAAGGAGGACCAATACAAACGGATCCAGTGCCAGCTTAGTGTGAACTTTCAATACTTCACTATTTATAGACCTTGAAGAGGAGCAGGAAGGACCTGGGTTTTCATGTACAGGGTTGAATGACAAAGATGTGGGGCACTGCTATAGAAGTGCAAACCATGGTGAAGGGTTCTGAAAGGTGTACATTGACAATACTGTACAGCACTTCAAAAAGGGACAAAATACATTCTGGAGCCCGTTTGGGATGTGGAGGAGGAAACCAAAGTGTAGATGGCAGAAAATAGCATAGTGAAGAGAGAAAACATCAAGAGAGAAAACACTGATGATGAAAGATGATTGTATATGAACTCAGCTACATACAAACCTCAGTGAAATTCATTCATGAGGTTCTGTAAGGAGTGACTGAGGTGTTTGATCTGACTGTCTAATGTCTTCTCATAATCGCTCCTTCTGACGTGTCATTCTTTTTCAAAATAATACATTAATTGGTTTAGGACATAAAAACCTGGATGACCTGCAATTTTCTAATGTTAAACTCAGACAAAATGATGTTATTGTACTTGGCCCAAAACACCTCCGAAACACATTATCTAAAGATATAGTTTCACTAGATGGCATTGCCCTGGCCTCCAGTGCCACCATAAGGAATATTGGAGTTATATTTGATCAGGATATGTCCTTTAACTCCCACATAAAACAAACATCAAGGACTTCCTTTTTTTTTACCTACATAACATTACAAAAATCAGGCACATCTTGTCTCAAAAAGATGCAGAATAACTATTCTATGCATTTGTTACCTCAAGACTGGACTATTAGAACTCCCTATTATCAGGCAGCTCTGATAAATCCCATAAGACTCTCCAGCTGATACAGAACGCGATTACTGACAAGAACCAGGAAAAGACAGCTGCTCCTGTTGCTGTTCCCCAGTCGATGGTCCGGCCGACACCTGCTCCTTGTTCCCAAGTCTGCCTCGACCTGCCTCCAGGCCGTCCACCTGAAGATTCTTGCTTTACCTCTGTCCAGTCCCCAGGCCTTGTTGATGTTCTTGCCTATGTTCCAAAAAATAATACCTCGTTAAATGCTGATTAAGACGCTTTTATTCTTTTCAAGGGTCTTAATTTTTGCTAAACTGATTCCTGTTAACACTTTTTAAGACCCCGCAGACACCCTGCTGTATATACCAGTCTCTTTTCTTTGTTCTCTTTTCGAGTTATACTGTTTGCCATGTGCTTAGTTTAGTTATAACTTCATCTCATGTAAATGGACTCACCTGGGTGGGAATATTTAATAAAAACTGCTGTAAGTAACTCTCCAATAACAGATTGTATTAATCAGACATGTGCAGCAACATGTATCTTAGGCCACCAGAATCTGCAAACGTCCCACTTTGCTCCCCCAGTGATAGTATCTGTACAGACAGCAATGCACACCACCAGACTTCCCCCTCACAACAATACAGCATTGAATGGTAAACTGAAAAACAAACCTCAAAGCAGAAGTACAGTACAGACCAACACAGTGGACCAGGCGTCCTCCTAACACTGGTAACACTTTGCAGCTTGAGACTTTCCTTGAAGCACGACAGCAGGATTTTAAACATTTGTTCAGGATGAACAGAAAACCACAGAAGGCAACTGGTGCTTTCAACAATTCTAATGTTCATGTGTCTGCAGGTAAAACACGTCTTTCATCATTTCATCTTTATATTTAAACGTATGTTGTCTTCACTTTTTGCAATGTATGATGCTTCTGATGCTTGACAACACTCTAGTACCAAAGGGTTTTTAAATGATTCATCT
>JAVQJF010114794.1:0-10664 GCA_036023855.1 Gadopsis marmoratus
ATTCTGTTGGCAGTGTGAGGGCGTCCTCATCTCCGAGTCTGCAGGAATGAATGGGCCAGGTCGCTGTCAAAATATGCAAAGTCGTCGTTTCATCTCGAGCATGACATGACGGGACTTAATTATTTCTTTACTGGAGATTCTGAAAGGGCACAGATGTATTCCGTGTGATGCCGCCAAATCTCAACATGCGCATTCTGCCAAGCTCAGACTGAGCAGTCAGCGACTCCAGGGTTAATCTACAGTTGCCCATTTTACATTTAATTTCACACATCTAATGCTGTTTTTCAGAGTGACGGTCAATAAGTTCAGTGGGAGAATAACACTGATAGCAAGGCGACGCCGTGAGTGAAAATGCACAGACGGTAGGACTGTGACTACAGACTGTACTTTTTCTGTCCATCAAATCATCAAAACACAAACATTAAAATATATCATCATTGCTGTTTAATACAATTACAACAGCATTTTAATGGGCTGTACTCCAGTGTGAAACAGGTCTAGCCAAACACTGAAACAGTCATTGAAATACTGTTGAATCATTGGTTACATGCAGCCTAGACGCCTGAAAACCAAACTTTTTTTCAAATTGAATTTAGCTTATTAGGTTTTAATCTAGAGTGTTACGGAAACGGTAATAAGATCCAAAACAACGTGGTGGCCTCTGGAGGCAACAGCCATTCATGGCTACACTTTTTCTTTTTTTACAAATGTGACCAAAGTATCTGATGTCATTTGGCAACACTTATTGAAAATAATTTTCACGGAATCATATCCTCCTGAGACCCAGCGTCTTCATTTCTGTCCTCTGTAGTGGACACTGGTTTTTGGTCTGTATCTTTTGGCTCGTTTGAGCGACCCTACTAAGTCCTGCTGTGCTAAATAGAGAACGTCCTGGCATTTCCAATGATGTCTCACGTGTTTGGGTGGAACGAGGGGAACGTTGTTTTCGTGCTGAGACAAAAAGTTGACCAGTCCTCGCCGCCACCTGTGTGCTGTAAGCTGCCGTGAGTGGACTCGATTTGCAGCAGGAAAACTAGATTTGAATGCATGCAACCCAGGTTTTTTTTTTTTTTTTTTGTCTTGGTGTAATTAGTTAAAGCCCCAAAACAATGGGATTTAAGAGTAATCCAGCATAAGCAGCAGCATCCTAAGTGTCTCAGGCAAAAAGAAAAGTGTGGCGTGAAAGGTTCCCTGCGAGGAGTCAAAAGGGACGTTTTGCTTCTTTGTCCACATGGAACAGACGTAGTCACACATGCATTGTGAAAATAGCGTTCTGATTTGCTCTTGCCTTCTTAAATCCTTCCGCCCGCTTCCTTGATGTCCGCATCTTCCCGTTCAATTTCTTGCTTCAGAAACAAAGTTAATCGCCCGTTACTCTAAAACAAAGAACACGGCTTGCAGTAATGTAAGATCTGCCTCATTGGCGGGCTGTAAAAACCCGTGAGCCCCTGTGGTCAACAGATCGGCGCTTTGGAATGATGCTGCAATATGCAATGATCACCAAATGAATCAGCAGCTGGCAACATAAATGTACTGTATGAACAGCAGCGGCTGCTGGATACCGTCACTGCGCTGTGAGGCGAGGTGTGTCGATAATAATCACGTTGCTCGAAGCACATTTTGAGTTTCAGCATGGAGTTGAATATAGTTTTGTCTTTAAGCTGCAGGGACTTCGCATGGCAATGCATCAAACTTTCTCGTTTATTGATTTGTCTGAACTTTCTTTGTAATCACGCCAGAGAGCAATATTATCACATACGTGTGAACAGTTAAAACGCTCCCAACAGGACTTTCTGACCATTGAGATGTTGTGTGTGATCACCAAACCATCATGTTAAGACAACAGCTGGGCCTATAGGCCAAAAGGTTAGATCTGCTCATTTGGTCTCATCGGCAGTGTGTGAAGGCCATTGGTGGTTGTAAGAGGCTGTTCAGACCTTAGAAAAGGCTTTTGAATCTGTTGGTGTCCTTAAGTAAAGGATCTGGATAGATGGATCTGGATACCTTCATTCGCAATCCTACCAGATGAAAGTACAGCGTTATCAACGTGAGTATCAAAAAATAAAAGTAGTAGTTCCACAGAAAGTTGTCCTCTGTGGCTGATACATAATTTGCATAATAAAATGTATTGTGTGTCGCATCAACACATCGGTAGCGTTACCGTATTGTAGCTGGTCAAGGTAAAGTGAGTCTTAACTACTTAACACAAAGTGAGATAGTTTAGTGGTCCCTAACGTAGAGGCTCCTATGAATATTTGCTTATTTTGTGTGTGAAACATTTCAGAATTTTACCTCTTTGGACCTCGGAACAGTTATTTAACTAAGACCGTCTGAGGTGCTTAAAAGGGGACGTGAATTTTGTAGTGAAACGGCTAACAACTCATAGACGTCTGAAACCTGATCTGTGTTGTCGTGTCCAGTCCGCGATGGAAAATCTCAGTTGGCGTGAGCTGCTTGGAATTCATCCGGGTCTCCGACGTTCCTTTTTATTAACTGAAGCTCGGCCAAGGAGAAAATCGATCTACACTGACAATGTTACACAAAGTAACGCCAGCCAATTCTCTCACTCTGTTTCTTTTCACCTTTTTTTTTTAATTGTCAGCGTGGGAAAGTATTTAGTTTTTTTTGTCATTAGTGTACACTTTCTGCATTTCGCTCTGGACTCGCCATCAGCTTTAATCGTATCAAGATAAGCTCTCAGTCAGCTGCGTCCCGGTTATTGTCACGGTGTGGATCTTGACAGAGTCGGGCACAATCCGAAATTGCCCCAGAAATCGATCCACCCGCAGTGGAGCTACGAGGTCCTCAAACACAACGCAGTCTTGTTGAACTTCAGCCAAAGTGCTGTGTCAGACAGTCAGACGATCTCTGCACAGTCTTATGCACATATTAACCTGACAACAGCAATTACTTTATTTCCAATTGTCCCCAGTCAACCAATCTTCAGCACATTTTTGAATTTACACTTTAGAGTCAATATTTCCAATGGTCGTCGCTAAATTTAGAGAGAATTTCCACAGTTCCTTCGGATGTCGTCAAACTCGGACGCGGCAAGATAGCAGTTATTTGCACTCACCAGTCCTGTTGTGTTGAGATCGTGTTCGTGGTGCCAATCTGTGGCGTTGTCGGCAGGATGACATGGCGACGTGACGCGGGATCACAAGCAGTTTAATCTTTAACAATGACTTGTATTTTACAAGCTTGGACGTGTTTTTTACGTAAAATGCCAATGTGATAAGTAATTATATTATGTCAAAAGAAATGTAGTAAAAAGTCAATGTAAATGCAAATATTTTGAAAGCCAGATGTCTCGCCGCCTACCGAAGGCATTTAACCTACTGGCCATTATGTAGCAGGAAGCAGTTATTATTGGCGTAAGACCACAAATCAAAGTCTAAATTAAAGTCTTACCCAGAATTTCCGCATGTAAATCTGTAAACACTGTTGGTATGGGTGCATGTATAAACATGTAACACGCAAAAAAGACATTCGCATCTTATAAAGATATTCCAATAACTAATTGTATATTAATAAAGATGCTGAGGAATGGCAGACTGAGATTTTGCAGTTAATAACAAGAACTCCATCACAGCACATCACTGGATAAAGACAGGAAGCAGGAGTGGCACACGGTGAAATGGCAGTAATTGTGGTACGTTAATGGAACATAAAGCCCATTAAATTGCTCTTAGCGCATGACTAAGAGCTTTTCATTTTTATTATGACATGAGCATGTTCTGGAAAAGTGAGGCCGACTCCTTTTTAATTAGTCTCGTCAGGGTGTGTTTGTGCGCAACTGGTGGCTTTTTTTTTTGTACAAGACTGATTCCAATCAGTTTTAAACCAACTGGCACCGTTCAGCGCCAGCCTGAATGCTCATCCTTGGTTTTTTTTAAAATGAGGTTTTTTGAACACAAAAGTACAAGGCTCCACACTCCATATGACAAAAGCACCCATTTCAGTTTGTTGTTTTGTAAAATAGGTTATTGTAGATTGAGTTACACTCAGCAGAGTTAGATTTCATACTGAATTCTCGCCAGGAAACTAACAAATGGACACTTACGTTCCAGTATTGCAAATATGCTGTAAAAAGTCTCACAATTTAAGGCCTGTAGGAATGTGTGTGGTGTTCACCCACCTTTGCCCAACGAAAAATCCACTTTTGCTTTTGCAGTTTGGGAGCCTGCATGTTGGCGGTCATTAAACGAGCTGCAAACTGTAATGAGTACTGCCTGGGACAACCCCTCACTTCTCATTAGATATATGAAGTAAATGTTTCTGTGATGGTGCCTCATTAGCTATTTGACCCTCTAAACTATTCCTCAATGACAAGTTTCTCCTATTAAGTGAAGATCAAGTCTTACAGAGTTTACATTGATTGGTGTCTGATACGATGAGAGATCCATTTTGCCCGAATCTGGATCATCTGGCTCAAAGATCTGCCAGAAACACAAACTTAGTTTCAGTTTTTGTTTTGGCCCATCAGACCTTCCTCTTCAGCCTGGCAATTGATTAAGAATGTATTATAGACATTTCCTACTTTAGTTTACTCAACTACTTTTATGTATTTATGTGGTAAAATCTTACTCCATTTTATTTTCTGTTTTATTATAAATGATTTATATATTTGTACTTGTCATCTATTTTATCTAGTTTTTAGTGTGCCTTAAAATCTATTTTATTTTCATCATGCATTGGTTTCAAATCCTTAAAGTTTATTTTAGTTTGTTTGCGTGTTTCTGCTGCTTTTATGGTCTTCACATGTTCTATCTTATTATCTTACCTGCATGAAAGGTGCTGTACTATTAAAGTTAGGTTTGAATCAACAAAACAGTCCGTATCAAAACCCTGATGGGAGCACGCGTGTCACTTCCTGTGCACGCTACTACTTTTGTTTACCTAGATATTGTAAAAACAGGCTGCAGAAGGCGCACAAACCTGGAACCGGACTTGCAGCCCATTATTTCCTCAAGCTAAGATGATGTCGTCGTCACTGCGTTTGGCAACCCCCGACCTCCACCCCTGTCCTGCCTTCACCGGTAAAACTCAGAGGCAGGCCTCATCCCAGAGCGTCCGCGTTCATCCAACACTCGTGTTCATCCACATGCTTTCTTTCCCTTTCCGTCTTGCGTTTAGAGGAGCATGTGCTGTGGCTGCCGTTCACATTATTTCGCCTATCACCTGTACATCATCGTATGTAACCGCACATACGTAATGCAGGGGTTTTGTTTTTTTTGTTTTTTATAGACAGAGCGTCTGTTTCCTGTCCCCTGTGGAAACCCAGGCGTCCAAACAATCGCTCACGTCGACAGAGTCACTCAGCTTGGTATTGATCGGCATTGTGTGCTTTGGGCACATCATAATGTAAGACCTAGCTTTTGGGGACCTCGCACTTACGCTTGTTGTCGCGTCCACCATGTTTCATTTTGATGAAGAAGTTCACATCTCCATTACACATAAATCATGGGTCTTTGTCTGTCTTTGTAAAATCTTTTGAGATTTTTTTTTTTGCGAGAAAGGACTATAGCAAATGTACTCGAGGGCGCCGGCACAGCTATCTGGGTGCTTTCTTGTCACTTCCCAAGTCAGTGAAATATTCCAAGGTGGTTAACCCCACCGGTTGCCCTGGAAATGTAGCAGTATGCTGATATAAAAGCCATTTTGGCACTAGTTTGTGGACACTTCTGTAGGTCTTTTCTCCGAATGAGAGACATCACAGCTGTCAAAAACTCCCCGGCCAGGGGCCTGATGTGACTCTAGATAACTCGAGTTCATGACGAGACTGAATAGTTTTTGAAAAGGCCGTGCTAGCACGGCTAAAGGAAGCTAGCTCCCGTGTCATTTTCAGTGGGCTCCAGTCCACTGATATTCACTCCAGTGAGTCACTCGACTCCGTCCATAGAGGTTTACTTCAGCCGAGGCGACGATTTCTGGCTCCAAAGAAACTGCTTGCAATAAGTGTTTGTATGACAAATACGACAATCTGCCCGAGAAGAGCAACAGGGATGGAAGCGGAGCGTGCCAACTGTGGTATATACTGTACGGAGAGGAAAAACAAACAGACTGATAGACAGATGGAGGGAAATAGGCTGGCAGCAAAACAGGCAGAAGGAATAGTGTATTGATTTAAAATATGGGTGGGCGAAGAGAGACAATGAGACGGAGAACGAGCTGGGAAATGAAAGAGAACACTGTGTGGCGGCGACGAAGCACGGCTGTAGATATGCGGTCAGATGATATGGCCGTAAAAAATAAGATGAGAGGAAACTTTAGAGGAAGTCGAGACACTTTGGAAAAACGTGCTGCCTGCTGAGGTTTAGATTGGACGATCAACATATCATACGAGTGGCGTTCAGTAGAGAGGTGGGGTCCAGGACACCTTCAGCAAAGGGATGCAGCTGCTGGAACATTAGATGTTTCTGTGGATGCACAGGTCAACACGGTGCTGCGAGTCGACGCTAACCTCTCCCAGTGGTCAACCATAGAACTACAAGCCCAGACTGTTTCCCCATGCTTTGCCATTATACACGCGATTTATCAGCACTATTTGTATTATACTTTTTGAAAGCAGAAAGATGTTTTATTTCTAATTTGTAAGGTAGCCTAGCTGCTAGTTTCAGGGAAACGGATGCATGTTTGGTGGAACTTAATGTGGAAGCAACCCAGGAAGAGAGAGAACCTTTGTGTGTTGGTCGAGCAGCCTGTAGTGGACTTTCCGTACCGTAGCCCACAGTATTGTACATTTTTGTTATATTAGGATATATTTTAAGACTCAGGTGTGCAATTTACCTTTTTTAAAAGCTTCGCTTAAACTGCAGCCATGTACTCTGATGTTACTTCACTTAAGCGTTGACCTGTTTTTTCTGCGTGTCGAAGTGACGACACAAAGATCCCATTTGTTCTTTGGAAACAGGAATGGGTTGTGTTTTTCTGAGAAATGTTTCCTTTGACGTTGCCTTTAACAATGCTGTTGCGTCTGCCAATAAAGCTAAATTGGCTGACGTGTGAGGAATGGCCAATGACGGAGATAAAGGCCGGTGGAAGCGGCTGCTCGGCACAAAAGTCAATCGGAGTCACATTCACACAGTCAAGGACAGACACTTGGTTCTTTAACAGAGAGGGATTCAACCATCGTTTATCCACTTAAGCGCCACACACTTCAGGCTGATTTATTGTGAAATTGAGTCACCCAGACATGGAAAGCAACTGCTAACCTGCGATGAATTTCATTAGCTTGGGTTTTGCTCAGTGGCTCATTATGCTTGAAATCCCGTTTTAGCAGCTTTTCCACCCTGAGACGAATTCAATTTTGAGGGAAAGAATAAAACTTTCGTCAACTAGCTTCCAAACGAACCCAAAACCTTCCAAAACCCAGACGTTCCAGGTAACTGACTCGTAACTTTCCTGATTTTTCTTTCAGCCAGTCTGTGCTGCTCGGAGTGATTGAACATATTCATACGTATCATTCACACATATATGTGGTGATTTTTCCTTTATTCATATACCTTCTCCTCCTTAAGAAGCCGCTTTGCAACAGCCTTGTTTTATACTGTATGAGCCAAAAAGATGTGGCTTGTCGGGCTGAATAATTGATGCTGCTCAGACCTCTTGGCTTGACTAGTCGACGGCTACATCTTTGTCATTAGACCCCTGGGCTGGGTTTATGTCTGCTGTGTGGGGGAAAAAGAAGAAAAAAAAAAAGGCAGAGATGTGGTCCAGATTCCCAAAATGCCAGTCCAAAAGAAAATGTTCTTTCATGGGAGCTACACGGTTTCTTGATTTGCAACCGTTTAAAGCTCTCGCATTCTAAATGAGGTGAAGTCACTTTGAATTAGGCAAAGAGATTCAAGATTAATTAGTCAGGAGCTGCAGTGATAAACAAGATGAGATAAAACCACGGGATGATTCAGATTTGGTAGAGCACAAAATAACCCTGGTAATAAATAAAGATTACTGAATTTATTTTTTTCCCCCTTTCAGAACCTTTGGCTGTCATCCAAAACAGTCTAACTGCAGTGTGTCTAGTTTACCCACCGGACATAATGCATAAATAAAGACTTAATGCGCGTAATCTCTCGATCATGTGCGTGTGAAACTAAAAATTGTCTGCCGCCGAGTACACACGGTTCAGGCCTCGGCTGCCCAGCAGGTGTCATTGTTGTGTAACGGTGTATTCAAATGCGGCTGCACGAGAGAGCGGCACCAGTCACGGGCCGTTAGTGTTTGCCGGAGTGTTTGAGCGTGAAGGCACCAGTCGGGCACGTTTCCATGGAATTGTATTATCTCCAGTAAAGATGATCCCGTGAAGGCAGCTACTGAATATGGGATGTTATGTGTGTGTGTGTGTGTGTGTGTGTGTGTGTGTCGTCTCCACAGCAGTTGGCAGGGAAAGGGAAGTTGTCTGTTGTATTTATGGTGCTTCATTACGTGAGGGCAGCTCCCACTTTTGGCCCCATTTCTCCCTGATTCAGCTGTTATCCTCTCTGCTGGCTGCACACACACACACACACACACACACACACTCTTCTGTATTTCCGCCAGCCGCCGTCCAGCTCTAAAGGCAGAGCTGGACACACCAGCCAAGATGTGACTCTGCGTCCGCCTCTGAATCTTGTACCTTCTATCCCTTTCGCCCCTGCATCCGTCAACTTGTTTGCCTCTGCGCTCTGCCACCAAGATGTAAAGTGCTCCGTGTTTGTGTTTCTAAGATTCCACTAAGGTCCACTGAGTCAATTCAATTTTATTTGTATAGCGCTATATCATAACAGAGCTATCTCATAGCAGCACTTGTTAATGTAGAGCAGGTCTAGAGCAACTCTGTATGTATAGACCCAACAATTCTGACTTTTAAAAGCTTAAATAAGCAAATGAAAAGTAAAATGACCATTCACAGTCAGGATACAGAATCCCCTGACCTTTCCTCTTGTGCCGCCGTACGGTTGACATTGACATGTTTTTTTAAATGAAATGTCTCAAAACTGATGAATGGATTTCTATGACATTTTTGGTACAGAAATAAGCGTTTGCCTCAGGATGAATTGCAATAACTTTGGTAATCCCTCCGTGCCATCGTCGGGTCCGACTGTAAATTTTGTCCAGTACTTTGGTGCAAAAAAAAAACGTTGCAAAAAAAAAAACGTTGCAAAACCACATTCCCGTCAGCCTCAGTTGTATTTTGTGATTAGTGCTAATTAACAAATATTGGCATGCTAACACACAAAATGAAGATGGTGAGCATGCTGACATTAGCGTTTAGCTTAAAGCACAGCGTCATGTGTGGCTGTAGACTTTTAGTCTTGTTTCAATGTCATTGTCTTCGTACTTTTGTTGACACGAGACACATTCCTGCAGTAAGAACAAGTGGAATCATCGTCTTGGCAGAAACGTATACGTCTTCCAAGTAAAAAATAAAAAAAGATGGAATCAGAGACCAAATGACTTGCAAAGATGAACATTTCGTGTGTGCGGTGGCAGCTGCTTGCCTCGCCATTAAAGTTCAGTTAACGTTATTGATGTGTTTTCACTTTGTAATTGAGACATTTTCCAGCAGTCAGAATTTGTTAAACCCTCATGTCTTTGACTCGGCTCCCGCAACTATAATTACACACCATAACCTTTTGACTTTGAGATTTTCTCAGAGCGTGGTATGCTTTAAGCCCAAAAGATCAATCGGAACAAGAGCAGTGCAAAACACAAAGGACACATAGTTGTGCTCTGCCCTACCTTGAGATGTCCTTGAGCAAAGACCTTAAATTGTCTAAGTATCATCTGATGCTGCGCTGAAATGCTGCAAGACGTTGCTGTAAAAGGGAGTTTGCTCAGGGCGATCCCTGGAGAACCTGTATCAAATTACTGTGTGCAATGTGGAAGGAGTTGTTTGTGGTGAGGAAAAAGGAAAAAAACAGCAGCTCCGATAAATACACCACCTACCCAGCATCGGACTGCATACAGAAACAGTTAGCAACTAGCTTCTGAAGGAAGTGTAACTAGGGGTGTGACATTATCGCGTTAATTGCGATTAATTAATTACAGTCATATTTAGCGCGTTGTTTTTTAATCACGTTAATCTAATTTTTAATCTCTAACTTTACTGTTTCTGTATGCTAGTTGCCTTTTTATAAAATTCGTTTTTATGTGTTGGGCTTCTTGTGCTTGAGATGTTGGGGCGGAAAACAATGGTCAATCACAGCCTGAAGTGGATGTTGATTGGCTGTCATTGTGTTTGGAGGGCAAGGTGAGGAGCGGGGATGACAGAGGAGACGTGAAAATGGAGGAGCATGTGAGAGTTGTCGGCCCAATGAATGGGAAATTTATATTTCAAAAACGCCCCGACGGCACCATTAATAAAGGTAAAGTGTTATGCCTTCTGTGTAAGAAGGAGTTTGCTTACCACTGAAGCAGCTCAAGTTTAGCTTACCACATCAATGCAAAGCACCCAGTCGCGAGTGCAGCCACAGCTAACGTTAGCAGCGAAGACGCTGGCAATTTATCGAGCCATAGCAAAGCTCTTCGCCAAACTAAACTCGAGGAGAACACCCCGCGAATGAGCAAGTCTGCGACCGATAGGCTGACGAATGTTCTTGCCAAGTGGATAGCGATGAACTGCAGGCCGATAAACACAGTGGAAGACGAGGGGTTAACAGAGGTGATGCAAACTGCGTCCA
>JAVQJF010114799.1:0-28705 GCA_036023855.1 Gadopsis marmoratus
ACACACACACACACACACACACACACACACACACACACCTACACACACACACACACACACACACACACACACACACACCTACACACACACCTACACACACACCTACACACACACACACACACACACACACCTATGCTGGAACAGTACAATGTGACCCCACAGTCACACTCCTCATTTCAAACCTTGTTCACTTCTATTGTTATTCCTACACTCTTTTTCCTTCGTCGTCCTCCTCGCCTCATCTTCACCTGTCCATTTCTTAAATATTGTGCTTAAATATTTTAATTTCAGGCACCGCCTCACATCCCACTCATGTTACGAGCAGCTCTCAGGGTGACATGAGGGACAATCTGCAAAGCGACCTTTCTGGAGAAAAAAAGATGCATTTGGACCAAATGTATTCAAGCCGTCCACAGCATGATATTTCCATATTTTGGTAGTGTAGTGTTAAATGTTATCAGTATTATTTTACAAAATAAAGTTTACACTCATTGTTAAAGACGCTTTGGTTCTCAGACCTTCATTAGGGTCAAATAGTAGGTCAAATGAATATAGGCTGGTTTATTAGTGTTTGTTAATAAAGTGATTACAAGTGATGTGAGGATGGTGTGCAGGCTATCAGTAAGACTTTCTTGTGTGCAAAACTGTAATGGAACATTAAGATAATTACAAAGCAGTGATCTCAGTGTTTCTGTCAAAGATGCACATTAAATTAGGAAGTTGATTTTTTTTCTTTATTTTTGCATTGAAAACCTTGATCCTGTTTCGGAAACCAGATGTGATAATTACTGGTTTGGAGCGAGTTGGAGAGAAAGCCGAAGGAAAAAGAGAAAAGAAAATTGAGCGATTCAGCCGGTGATTGTGCTGTTGTGCTCCTGTCCTAAAGCTGTTATGATAGATGACATATTTGTCCCTTCCTTCTTGTTTGCCCTGCAGGGGATTAAAAAAAAAAAGGAGTCCCGAATGCCTTGTTAAAAGTTTGACTCTGCTGTTTTCACAGTAACATGCTCCCTCGCCATTCTTCCCCCCCCCCCCCAGCATGATTGACAACATCTCATTAAGCCGCTCTGGAGTAAAAGTCATTTCAGTTTTGAAATTTTGTTGAAATGTGTTCATTTTGTGAAATTGCTATTATGGGCTGCACATAATTTTTATTTATCTGTGGATTATTGTTTCAGTGAATTGATCATGAAATGCTTTGTCTATAAAATGTATATCTAACAATAGAGACAAAAATGGCCATCAGTGTGGTCTCCCCATGGTGTTTGACAGCTTCAAATCTGTCTAACATTCTAAAGCCCCCAAATATTCAGTTTACTAACATATGTGACCAAGAACAGCTGGAAATGAGGAATGTTTGGCATTTTTGCTCAATACATGTCTGAAACGATCAAGTGAATATTGAAAAGGTGATTATCAATTACGCTGCTGTGGGATCATTGGGACAGAAATGCTTGCGTAACACGAACACACAGTTTGGTCTTCATTTTAACGTGTAAGTTTCTCCAAATCGTTCCTTTTATTCTATTATGTTGCTCATATATTGTATGTTTCATAGTTTTCAGTTTTCAATACTCTATACAGTAGACCGCTGCGGTCACAATTGCGGGATTATATTTTGCTAGAAAAGGATAAAAAAGTTGAACAGTGAAGCGTCTGTGTGTTGACGTTTTGTCAAGACCACATTATTATTATTATCATTATTACACCTGATCTTCACCCAGTGGGTCGACAGCTCGTGTGGATGGTGAGAGTCTGTAATGTGAGTAAGTGAGGGGGGAGTCGCCCCACTCTCCGATGCGGCTGACATCATATTGACTGAGCTGTCATCGAGACGTACAGACCGCTCACGCATTTGATATGCAGATGTCAGGATCCACGCCAACTACACGGCTGCCTCCGCGCTCTGGTGAACCCTGCTCATGTATTAATGGCGTGTCGATAAAGAGCTCTCCCATTACACCCACACCCATCTTTAACCTTGGCGCTGATCTGTGTGTCTGCCCTCTGTCATAGCCCTTCTATTATTTACCACGCATCTCTGTCTGCGCAGGGCCAGCAATCGCCTCTAGGTAAACAACCACGGCCAATGACACGGGGTGACCCTCGCACACACACACACACACACACACACACACACACATACCTTTCTAACCTCATCCCTCCTCTGACCACATCTCATTTCCGATCGATATGTTTTAAGCGAAGCCCCATCCGCCCAAAACAAACTTTGCCTGCTTTGGTGTGTGTGTGTTTGTTTTATTTTATGGGGGAGATTCAGGTGTCATTTTCAGGGTCGGTCCTTGATGCCCTTTAGGTTGTCTTCAGGCGAAAGCGAGATCCGTCCTTCATACCTATCTTTTTTTTTTTTTTTTACCTTATATTTGTTTACATTTTGAAAAATTGGCACCATTAACAAATATGCCAAATGAGCTAATATGGTATATGGACTTCACTCATATAGCGTTTTTCAACCTTAACGGTTCCCAAAGCGCTTTTAGAGATTGGTCTCATTCACCCGTTCGCACACACACATTGACACACCAATGGCGACGTAGCTGCCATGCAAGGTGCTGGTGCAAGACGTGAACGCAGAATGTAGTAAAGGAATACAGCAAGCTACAACAGAAAGTCACTGCACAGGGTACACCTCGTGTGTGTGTAGACTGTGTGACGTACCTTTCCATGCCATCTTGGCACCTCTAAATGCGACCTTGACACCTCTCCATAAGCATTTGAAGCGTTTGTAAAAACACCTCTGTAGTGTGTCACTCAAACACATTCATTCATGCAACAATATACCACAGCTCAGTCAGAGTATACTGTATATTCAGGGCAAACGCTCATCACATATCCCAACGACGTTGTATAAAGTGAAAAATGAAGAAAAGGTATTTGCTTTTGACCTGTGCACAGATCGACAGTCAGAGCCGAAACGGTCGAATTCGCGCTCACAGTTTGTACATACTACTTAGAAATACTGTTTTAATCAGTGTAATGTGCAACGTCAACTTCTGTAGGCTGTTGCCTGTCGGGAAACATCCTAACCTTTAAGTTTAAATTCTTCCAGTAGCTCCAGGATTTCCTTAAGGATGTGCTCATGTCAACAGCTTGCTTATCTTAGCTCAATGTAAAATTTTATTTCCATTGAATAATTTAAATGTTTTAAAAATGCTCAACCAGGATTTAAAAAAGGAAATAAATTAAATACATTTGCTACAAATTGACACCATGTCTAACTATCATAAATAATTGTTAACTCTCGTTAGTTTAACATTCAATAGCAAATTAACACAACAAACAATATACTGTATGAACGAGGGTAAAAAGCACGTTTTAGCAAGTTTTAGGCTTTATGCTTTGTTTCAATATGCTTTTAGAAATCAATAAATAGTACAACGATTCCTTGGTAGGTCTGAAAAGTATTATGTTGTATCTTGTCTTGCCTTAAATTGACTTTCATCATAGGATGAATGCGTATAAAAGGTCACCAAAACACTTTGGCTCAGTAACTGTGTACATGATTTGACTGACATGATGTTTATCTGTAAAATGTTATGCAAGTAGTGTGAAGAAGGCAGTTGAGAAATAAAGGCTGCTGAACCTTCAACATCCTAATTGCTGCGCTTAAAATACAGACAAACTGATGTCTTAGAACACAACTTGTCTTAGAACCTAACCCCATTACAGTACATCTGAATATTCTAATGAGTCTGACAAAGGAACTGTTCTGATCCACGTGACAAGGTTAATATCGACAATAATACCAATCATGTGCATCACATTGGTTCATCACTTATCTTCGCTTAAGTAATAACACCAAGTTTGTCTCTTTGCATTGCAGTTTTATTCATCACGACAGTTTGCAGTACCAAGCCATTTCACATTTTTCAACCTCCTCCAAACCACTGGTTTGTTTGTTCTACCATCCAATTCTTTCTTTGCAAAGCACAAAGCGTATTGTTTAAATGGGCATCGACTCCCCCACCAATCCATGGCTAAACGTGGTCCATCTCCATGTTGGCATGTTCAGAGTTGCCTCCTTCCTGCCCGGTCCTTGGTGAAGAAAGACATTAAGATACAGATTTGAGTTTGTGACATCGTGGCAAATTCACCACATCCTCTAAATGTGTACATCATATATTTCTGTTAAATGTCCAATCAATGAACAATCATCATGAGACCTTACCTTGAAGCCAGCTTGTTCTGTTTGTACTCTAAACAGAGAAGGGGATGAGATAAAATAACATCAACACAATATTATATGATTAATTATTAATAAGGATTATTTAGTAATGTTTAAGATAATTATTTAAATAAAACATTTAGTAAAACATAGAACTTGAAGGAAAGCAAGTAAACACATACACAAGCCACTAACTTTCCAAACCATTTAATAAGTGAATCATTTCAAACTCCAAATAGCCAAATAATTAGACAACCTTTACAAAAACGTATCTCAGTGCACATTTCTGACTGTCTGACAACTGACTGTCTGAAGTAGCTAGTTTGCATCAAGGGGAGTTCAATTTGTTCGATTTGAAACTTAATGTCTGTTCAGTTGGGATTTACCATTGTATCCACTCCTTGCACCCTTCCATATGGCTTTAAGAGTTCCAAAAATACCCTCCCCAGGCTCAGCCATGAGGACGACCAGCGTCAACACCAGAAAGATCATAGCACACTTCATCCTGGGAGGCAAAATCACAGAGGCCACATCCAGAATTATTCACTCTCTTCACTCCCTACATTTACTCATACAATAACATTAACAGGGCTACAAGTCATGATATATATATCCAGTGCCAGCGCCCATAACATATTCCAAAGACTTTGCATATATTGAAGTAACATGAAAATAAAATTTGACTTCTTACCTTTCCGCAGATTGTTTGTTGGAGTCAAAAAGAGAACAAGAGAGCAAAGTGAGATCTACAGATTGTGTGAGGTGCTGGTCTCTTTAAAAGGACAGATAGGAGTTGATTTCATCATCCTAAGTGTAGTATTAAGTAATTTTGTATTGCTCATTGTATTTTGCAATGCCATGTTCTTCAGAAAGACTTCACCACATAACTTTTTTTTTAAGCTCTACCCTAAATGTGGTGGAATAATGATTTTTACACACAAATGCAGGACACATTTATGTTTCTCTCATTTGTACTGTTAAGTGATTTGACTATTACAAGTCGTCAGCATTAAAGGATAAGTTCACAGGTTTATGTGCACTGAAACAGGTTTTGTATACTGTAAGTGTTCCTTCTGTACATACTGGCTATTACAAGTTCCCGTTCTAAAGTGATTTGAATGTAAGTGATGGTGGACAAAACCCACAGCCCTTGTTCTGTGCAAAAATATATTCCAAATTTAATATGAGGCTTCAGCAGTCTGACGTAGATGAATAAGTGGATATCTTTTCCAATGTTCAGGTCATTTATCATGCAATTCCACACAATGGTAGAAATTCACTGTAGCTCACATTTAGTGATAATGGCCACATTATAGTTACATTTTCATCATTCCAATTAACTAATATTTAAAAGAGCGTCATTCGCATGTCCATATTCATATACATTATTGCCAAACTACAATATAAAACTATAATAAACTGTATATTTAATACATTAAAAACTGGAATTATATCTTTGTATCTTTTTATCCCAATACTGGCAGTGTGAAATGCTAACAAAATTCACCTGCAAGCACCTCTAACAACTATAAGTGCCTATAAGCTCACTAATTAACAGCTTATGTGCCATTGGTTTAACATGTATCAAAGTATAAAAAAAGACAATTCACTGCTTCTGGAGAGCTTATGTGTCATATTATTTCTTGGCTGGGACCAGAGCTGGACTGGGCCAAAAAGTGGCCCTCTGACCTTGCATCCTCTGGTCAGTGGGCGTGGATTCCCAAAATGTCCAAACACCTTCTTGAGTGCATTGTGTTTGGCCCACCATCATGTCTCCCCAGTCGGAGAGAGGCGTCTGGGGCTTTTGCCTTGGGCTTGATTCTCCCACACATTGATTCTCTGATAGGACTCTATGATGACAGTTTGAGTAGTGTCAGCCTAAACTTAAGATTAAGTATGTGTGCATAGCACCACACATGCACATGAGGGGGAAACTGGGAGGTCATCAATGCTGAAAAACCTTTGTACATTGTCCATATTAGACATGTACAAAGGTGTACACATGTTGCATTCCCTATACACATAGCCTTATCCAGTTTCAGATTATCTAATACTTCCAAGAGCAAATTTACAAAGTATTACCCAGTGGATGCATGGCACCTCACTACAGCAACAAGCCTCTCCTGCACAGCCTCCTCAATAACATACCTTAAAATGACTGATCCTGACCAGTTTTGTTCTGTGCTGTGTCCAGCTGTACTGAGAACATTCCAGCTTTCCGGACATCAGTGGAGATACTCTCTTGAATTCGATGACCAACGGTATCTATTACTGAGTTCACAGTACTTTTGGAGAGTAGGGTGATGAGAGACCCTCTACTTCTTGTTCCACTGCATTGGTGTAATCTCTTACTCTTCCTTATGCAATCATCAATATGCTCTTTTGAGCAGACAACATACTCTCCTAATAAAAGGATGAGCTCCAGAAAGATTCCATGGTCTAAAGTGTTGTTGTCCAGCGTATATGCTGCTTCATTCTCCTCCTGCCTGTAGCTCAGCCCCCTCTTCCCAAGCACTTTAACCACATCTGCTACTCCAAAACCTGGCACTGTTTTGTCATTTGTTCCCTATGAGCAGACATCTGACATACAGCATCCCAAAGACATTTCATTAAGTACAAGGAATATTGAATACTGTACATCTTGTCAAGTGAAGCACCTGTCACTTTAAAGCCAGGGCTGAAATAATTTTCTCAGTATTTGCGTAGTATTGAGTAAGATTGTGTTCCTCATTGAATGTTCAGCATCATGTTCTGTGCACAGATGAGAAGGTGTTGATCAAATCTCAACTTCCAATCTCTCTTTTAGACATGTTGTGAGAAACTGCTGCTGTAGACTCAATATAGTTTCATCTGTTAGTATTCAACATAATAAAACAGAATAGAATGATTTAGACAGAAACACAAATATGTTGTTCTTTTATAGCACCGAGAGCCAATCGTATTTGAAGTATTTGATGCTAGCTTGACTGACAGCTCTTGGCCTACAAAGGAAGTGTGCAGATGTCGAGTCACAGTGGTTGTGTAAGAACGTTTATCAGCAATCAACACATTGATGCTGATGAACATGTTGACACGCAACACCCCAAAGATGAGCAAGATGCTCAATCACACCTAACCTACGGTTAACTTTAATGCAAAGCAAGCCAGAAAAGGACGCAGCCAATCCAAAAGTTTAATTTGGTTGGCGACATCAGGCATGCTACACTTACAGTAAATGCATTTGGTCTTTCTGGCAAAACGTTTGTATAGCTTTAAAGATTTAAAGAAAGCCTGGAGTTTATTGTGCATGTAAATGGTTTTCTTCTTCACCTGCCAAAACAAACTGAAGGCATCCTTGTCATGAGCGAACAAACAGTCAGCAGGGCAGCAACAGCCAATCAAAGTGTGCTAACAACATGTAGAAGAACATTTCAATTGTATTTAAAGTAAAACCATTTATTTTGTCTTTGCAGTCTTTGTGATTTTCAATAACCTCTGTGTCACATTGACTTTTTGCTGGATCGTAGACGGTATACCTATTAATTGCTTCTGCTTCCACTCAAATTAATTTAACTTTATGTCACACATGTATCATCAGTGTTGTCCGAAAATGATTTAAACACACATCATTGAACGAGTCAAACAAAATTCTTGAATATATCCAAATATATCCAAATACTGTATAACCACTCGCTAAAATAACTTTGACATAAAGTTGAAAGTAATAAGAATTCACTTTTGTGAAACTTAAACTATAATTTGAAAAACACTGAATTGAGACTTCAGAGAGCATTGTGGTTGTGAGGCCTGTTACCAAGATGGTGACTGAATTGAGCAAACAAATACACGGAATGCATTAAGAAGCTTGATAGCTTTTCCTTTTATGGTCGTGTCTCGCTGCGGCCATGCATTTCACTGCTTTCAAAACAAGATGATTAATTATGCTTCTTCATGTAGGTGATACCGAGAATTTTAAGAAAGAAGAAGTGTTTATCATTCACAGACTCCACCCTGTTACACTGCTGTAACAGCTCACATGAAACGGGAAGGGTAGGCCAACAAACTCACACGCTTTGCACATTCAATATATAATTTGTCATGCAATTTTCTCTTTCTTGTGCACGTCTTTGTGTCTGCACATGTCCACTGTAGCTCCATATACAGTTGCCACAAAATCCACAAAATGCATTGCAAAGAAGCCTGGGTTGTGAATAAAAATGAATAAGTAAATACAGTATACATAGGTGGTTCCGCTGTCCATGGTCCTGACTCATAAAGCCATACACTTTGACTAGTAAAGCCATTATGCATTTGCAATTTGTGACTGACTTAAATTTCAAAACCTTTTGTACCTTTTAGTCATTTAGACCACAAAATATGTAACAGTAGGGCCCAGGTTTAAAAAATACTGGAATTACCTTTTAAGCACCAGTGCTGACAAAAGACCTTCATGCTAGCATAAGAGGCATTGTTAAAAGTGAACCTCTGAAATAACACATTCTTCCTTTAATAAATGAAAATTTAAATTGATTAGGAAGGAAACACACCATTGCAATACTCTTAAGAGTTTTGTGCTTCACCCTTACTTGGTCTGGTAGGACCATTAGCTCATGTGGCTAAAGTTAGCAAACGTAAGATTTTCAAATACACTCTTTTTCGTCATCTCAGATTTACAATAACTGATAACTCTTAAACGTGAAACAGTCTTCATCACAAATAAAGACACTAGAAAAATGTTTATGTTTTATGATGCACATTTATTCAGAACATTTTACCAACATTTATTGAAAATTCCAATCAATTTAATCAATGCAAATATATTTTCAACAAATGGGTGCCGCAGCTGTTTGATGCTGTTATTTCTTATATAGGAAAGCAAGAAGCATTTATTTCCCCCCAAAAAACCGAGTGGTCCCTAAAATCTATTTAAAGTTGGGCTGCTCGGGGTTGTATTCGACTGAACGTTTGTCCAGCTGCTCCTGCTGCTCCTGCTGCTGTTGCTGCTCTTCTGCGCCACCATGCTCCTTGATAAGCCTGGCGGAGGAGGGAGACAAGATTCACAGAACAGAACAGAACGCAACATTGTGAGGAGAGAAGTTGAAGTAGTAGTAGTGTTTTGTATGTGTATTGTTGCATGTGAGAAATCTACATGTTCTCACAGTATCACAATCACTGTGACCATTAAAATGCATGTTACCTTACCTTTAACATGTATCGTGACATGAACAGTTCAGTCACTGTAAAAATTGTAACAATGGTAGAAGCAGGTCCTTACTTACCCGTGGACAGCTAAATAAAAACAGACAAGAGAAGAACGATTACATTAAATCTGAATTCTTTGCTTTATATCACAGCAGTATTACAATAACATTATTGTTTGTAGTGTAGAACAGTCAGCAGAGTAAAATTGCTTTCTTTCATTTAAGATATATTGCAAAGGCCAATAACAATGCTAATAACTAATTGCTAATTACAATCTGGCTCTCAACACCAGTAAAACCAAAGAGATTATTGTGGACTACAGGAAGAACAAGGGCAGCGCGCACACCCCCATCCATATCAACGGGACGGAGTTTGAGCGAGTCACCAGTTTCAAGTTTCTGGGTGTCCACATCTCTCAGGATCTCTCCTGGACCCTCAACACTTCTACAATGATCAAGAAGGCTCACCAGTCTTTTTTTTTTTTTAAGGAGACTTAAGAAGGCACATTTTTGGTGAACTTCTACTGCTGCACCATTGGGAGCACTCTGACCAACGGCATGTCAGATTGGTACGGCAACTGCTGTGTTGGACCGTAAAGTTCTGCAGAGGGAAGTGAAAACTGCCCAACGCATCATCGTTTCACCACTCCCCAGCATCGAGGATGTCCAACACAAACTCTGCTTAAGAGAGCTTGCAGCATCGTTAGGGACACCTCTCACCCCCACCCACAGACTGTTTACCCTCCTCCCCTCTGGGAGGCGCTAAAGGTCCCTCTGTTCCAGGACCAGCAAGCTCAAAAACAGTTTATTCCCCTCAACTGTCACCTTGCTGAACTCTGTACGTAGGTGATTACTGCTACCCCCGCTCTCCGTCTCTGGTCAGATGCTAACTGCATTTTGTTCCCTTGTGCAATGACAATAAAGTTGAATCTGAATCTGAAAGGCACGGCTGTTCCTATCCCAATAAGATGCTGAAAAGCGTGTTCATGCATTTATTTTGAGTAGATCAGACTACCGTAACGCTGTATCACTGGTCTTCCCAAACAGTTAATTAATAAACTAAATAATAATAATAGTCGTAAAAGTAATACACATTATTTTTAAAGTCATATATTCATATGATGTTACATTAATTTTAGATTAGCAAGTGACCATTTTCACTGCAGTCACACTGACGTGTCATAATAGGTGTAATTGAAAATGTCCTAATTTGCTGTTTCTTAACAAGCATCTTTCTTTTCCTGCGTTACAGAAATGTGACTGTATTCCATAACCATTTGTCATTAGTCACACGTGTGCTTTTCTAGCTATGTTGTGTGAAAATATTTGCCATTACTGTAAAAAAGGCCACAACTGTACCGTGAATGGCTCCATGGAGTAGCGCTCCAAAGAAGCCCTCTCCAGGTTCGGCCATGAGAACGACCATCGACAACACAAGAAAGACCGCGGTGCACTTCATCCTAAAAAAAAAAGGAAAAATCTTCTTTAAAAAATTTTTTAAAGAACTCTATTAATTGTTAAAGGTTTGTCAGCTAGGTTGAAATATTTTGTTCTTACCTTTCCACTGATTCTGAGTCAAAGACAAAAGGCTGTTCTCAAACAGAGCAGGGAGAGATGTAAATATCTGTGTCTACGGATTTACTGATACGCCTCTCTTTATATATGCATGACTGAAATCGTTTAGCTATTGCGTAATATGTTGCAGTAGTGCAGAATGGGGAAACAACAAGTGTCATTGCAATTGAGCCAGAAGGGTTGGCAATCTAACTTCAACCACCAAACCAAACCAACGTGAATACATGATTACACTGTAAAAGACAATAGTTAATTAAGAAAGAAGTCAGTTGATATCTTCTTTGTGAGAATGTACTGCTTTTTCTGTTTTGTATAATTGTAATTTGAAATTCCTCCCCACTCGTTGGACAAAACATGAAATACGACTGCCGATTGAAATAACTGTCTTGTCACCCTAGAAACTGACATGAAGAGCAATAGCATGTGGGGCTTTTGGTCCAGTGTGGATTGAGTATGTTTTAATGCTTGCACCACAAACATCATTGTCTATTTCTGCTTCCTTCATGAGAGTATTAAACTGAAAGATTCTAGTGTGAAACAACCTGGGGCCACGGAGGCCTGTGGCAGCTCACTAGTTCTTTTGTGCTGTGTGCTGTACGTGTGTATTTGCAGGGGGTGCACTCATGTGTGTTTGTGTGGTGTATTTGATCTAAGTGTGGCAATGACAATGCAAAGTCCTTGGTGTATCAGTGTGAACAGCTTGATTATTATCTTATCACTTCTCCGTGCACTGGTTCCCCTTCTCTTGCCACCATAAGTGAACTAACGGCGATAAACGTAAAAGACTGACAAGAAAAATAGGGAAATTGCTGTTACAGAGTTCTTTTTGACCTTTTTCATTTACAATTTTAGAGCAATCTCTATTTGCCAAGGATTGCCTGGCTAAAAGGAAACTCCCCATATTTTAAGTGATAATGCATGGAGTTTACAGTTCACCTCCATCTTTGCTGCTCATTGCTGTGGTGTTTTTGTCCTGCATTTCGTAGAGGTCACTGGTCAATCAAACAGAGGGCAAAAACTGATCTTATTTCTCAAATATTCTGTTGGAGATTTTGCAGTTTGTGCTCAGTTTTCCTGAATATCTATTTATCCAAAGCGGGCCTGTATTGTTCAAGCATCATTGTGGATTTTACCTGGGAAAGAGCTTTTGGATACTATACTTCACTATGGGTGAATCTTGCTGTTTGATATGTAGTTGTGTTTTGTTAAAGCATAAGGCTTTACAGCTTTTTGCTGTAATGACACATGAACAAGACATTCTGAACTGCACTTCAGTACTATTATGTCGCAACTGGAAAACATGCGCCATGAGCAGTTACAACTTAATGAAGTTAGAGAAGAAAAGCAATATCAAGTCACTTAATCCCTGCATCTAAAACCACTTACAGCCACACTACATTCAAGAACAGAATAGGGAAGTGACTGACAAGATATTAGGTGAAACATGTGATCAATTATTGGGTCAAATAATCAGATTAGAGGTAACATTTACCATTTAAAGTTAGAATAACTTCACAAAATCAAATATGTAGAATTGAAAAATAAGGTAACGTAAGGTTTCGTCATTCATGGTCCACGCTGGCTGTGAACAGCTTGGATTCATGTTCATGATTAGAACTGACTGCAAGAAGTCATCCGTAGAAAAGCCAGTCTTGTAGCATTCATTGTTCTCCACATCTGTATGTTTTGTGTATTCTAAACATACCAAATTCCATCACAGCAAACACCTGAGGCTGCACTCCCAGCAGCAATACCTGCAGCTTGTTCGTGCTTTCCAGTGAGCATAACAAGCTGGTACTGAGCGCGGGGACGAAATTCCATAAATGGTTAATATTTTTCTAAATGCATTTCTCTAACATCTCAATAATCATGTACAGCCCCTCTTGACTTGCCATTGTGTCAGGGTTGGGCGTGTGTGGAGGAATGGAGAGGCTCAAACGCACACAGCCAGTACGCAAAAAGTTCTTTACTGAAGACATAACTGAAAACCAACTACAACAAGGGGAGGTTCAGCCAGGGAGCAAAGGACACGGGGAACAGCTAACACAGGGACATGGAGACGGCTCGAACATATACCTCACAACATAGACTATGACACAGAGGACAAAGGGGCTGAACGCACTTAAATACACAGGACACTAACGAGGGGATGGACCACAGGTGAACACGAGGGACCAGGTGAAAACACTTTAACGATCAGGGAGACACGAGGGTGGCAGAGACAGGACACAAACGCAGACACAGGAGACCTAAAACAGGAAACACAAAACCTAGGAACAACAAGACAGGTAACAACCACAGGAAACACAGTTACACAGACAGGGGGCGTAACACGGAGAACTAAAGCAGTACACACAAGACCTAGGAATAACAAACACACGAAACACAGTCACACAGACAGGGGGCATAGCACATTGAGCCATAGCCACTGAGTCGATGGTAAGAATTCCATTTTGTGCGGGTTTACAAACACAGACTATGCACAGACTATGATTCGTAGTCCCAGCTGCATCCACCGGGAACGTATCTCCGCTGTATGACGTCTGTCTTGACGTTTGTGACTGGCTGTCCAACCTGGAAACCCATCATCTAGATATATACATGACAGACTAGAGAGACAAATGAAGAAGAAGAAGAAGATTGACTTTGTTAATGCCTTTCTTAACATTTTTTTTTACATACATAGGCCCAAAATACAAACACACACAGGATCATAGACATTCAACCGGGGAAAGAGATGTTAGAGTGATGCCACGTAGCTGCACCCCTCAAGCATTTAGAGAATTGGTGCCTTGCTCAAGGGCACCTCAGCAGTGCCCAGTAGGTGAACTGGCAACTGAGTGGACTGCCTGCCAATTTGTCTGTCACCCAGAGAAAGTTTTTCAAAGTTATTGCTGTATTACACCTAACTCATCTATAACAATGCAGTACTCATTACTCACACACACACACACACACACACACACACACACACACACACTCCTGTGAGCTCTTTCTTTCATTACAGATAAAGCTGCCACTCTCTGTCTGCTCTCTGCTGGGTTTTAGGGGTCCTGATGCCACTCACTGGCTATTGAATAATGAACCTGAGAGACCCAGCCTTAGCCTAATCCCTACTTGAAAGCTATCCTTCCTCTAACTCAATCCCTCTTTAAACCCTTGCTGGAGACAGACAAGTGGCGCATAACACACACACACACATACACACACACACACACACACACACACACACACACACACACTCACACACTCACACACCTGGATTAATGCCGCCAGACTTGGGTCGCTGTTCCAACAACATACTGGAACTGAATAATTACACAAGCTTGAAGGAAATCAGGATATCACATTTAAAGCAGGGCTTTTAATGCTTACAATGGCATTGATTTGAGGACAAGTACCCTTTAGGGATGATATTTATATAAGTATCCACTTCTATAGGATTCATAGTCCTATAGGGCTTCCAAAGAAGGCATGGTTCTGTCTTTGGTGTGTGTTTAGGTGGAGCCCACGAGTGATGAAAACAGGGAGTGTCCCCACAAGTTGCCAATAAAACAGTTTGGAACAAAAGTTGTTTTAATTGTTAAAAAGTGGATGTGATATTTGTCTTCAACAGTCACTCTTGATGTTACCTGCTTTTTTCCCCCAGGCACGTCTGACCACTGGAAAGGGCGGTCCTCACAAGTGACCAACATCCAAGTGGACCCCACAGCTTACAAAAACAAAAATGTGTGTGTGTGTGAGAGAGAGTCAGTGAGTGTGTTCAAACAGATGATCTTGTGGCGAAGAGACAACCTTGGACAAATCACAATTTGCACCTCCTTGCAGAGGCAGCCGAGACGCACAAACACATTCACAAACATCTTTAACTGGATTGCTATGGTTTATTCCACATCAAACAGAGAATACATCACATCCTGCTTGTCAGAGGATTTTTTCCTAAGACAAAATACACTCAGCTGAGCCGGGGTGACTTCAAATAGAGGATTTCGGTGAACTTTAATATGTTTTATGACATCGCAGTAGCCTATTAGACCCCAGTTGTTTGATGTCAACATTTCAATTAGACACACAGGGGATTGGAAAATGTATAGAAACAATATATCCAGGAGGGCACTTCTCCAATAAATCAACATGCAAGAAACTTTGTACAGAGCGCAATGCAAACACCTCAGGAATAAGCAGAAAAGAAACAGACACTGAGGTATGGCAAAATAAATATGCCTATAATATGTGTCTGCAACAGCTGTACAAGCCTGGTGGGCTGCCAAGCCAACATCAACAGTGACTTAGATCCGACAGAAACACATGTAAGACATGTTTGTTGCTTTCAAATGTGTTTCCTCTGTTTCAGCTGTCACTCGCTGCAACATGGGAAGAAGCGAGTGAGCATGTTTTCCTTTATTTCAAGTATGGTGAATCAAAAGAACATCCAAGGGATTCTTTTGTCTTTAAATTGTTTGACATCCATATTGGGACAGTTTCAAAAGCCATGTCAAACTTGGGAACATAACAACCCCCCTCCCTCCCACCCCAACGTTAACATGTTTCTCTGGATCACTAGTTCAAAACCCTCGAGAGAAGAACACATGCAAATACAAATACATTAAATGTGTTTTACAAGTTATAGTTACATGTACATAGGGTCAACATTTAGTTGTTGGTGTGTGTCACATTGTTTGCTATGAATTTATGCAGTGTAGAGGCTCCCTCAAGAGGATGTCATTGATGTAGTCAAGTCAGTTTTTATTTATGTAATGTAACAATCTGTACACTGTAGGCCAGCCTCTGACAACACAGGCAAACTGGAACAGTTCAATGGCTTATTTGTACTTAGTTTGCTTACAAGCAGGTACTGGTAGGCTGGCAGGCAGGAGGACAGACAACAAGTGCGTTCGGCATGAAGTAGCATCTCTGCATTAGCCGAGGACAGAAAACACCTCATTTCAGCTATGTTGCGTCGGTGGAAAAGGCTGTCTTGGTGATGTATTTAATGTCCTGATCAAAAGAGCGGGTATAGGATCAAATGTCACGGCAAAATTCTTGGCTGTCGAACTTTGAGAGATCGCAGAGTTGTGAAGAGTTATTGTTATTTGATCAAGCTCGTGTCTGGCAGGGCCAATGACCAGCGTCTCAGTTCTATCAGACTGTAGATCACAGCTACAGCTTTGTTTCATAGATTTAAAGACTTTAATGTGGAATTACCTTATTGGTGGACTTAACAAAATGTGTAGGTATCTTTAATTTTTTAGCATAATACTAGATTTTAATTGTGGTAATTGTAGTGTAATTTTATGGTAAACAAAAATAAACCATAGAACGTCTTTGGAAACCGGTTTAAACTAAACACATTATTGGCCCTGATATTTCAATTCATACTTCTTTTATGTTTGCATGGTTTGTTTTTTGTTTTTCAAAAAACTGTTTCGGTGATGACGTCAGTGTCAAAGCCAGTGAATCATTTCTTGGAAATACAGAGAGCTGAAATGAGGCAGGAGGCACGAGGAATGGATTCTCAACACCCACTGCCTGCTCCTCAGGCTTTTGAAATACAGCTTGAACACACACACACACACACACACACACACACACACACACAGAAGCTCTACCTAATCATTGCCACAGAGCATGGAAGATGAAAAACCCATGAGTGTACGCAATTTGATTCTTAAATCAACAGTGTTTTGATTTTGGTTTTGCTACAGCAGAGCGTGAAGCAGCTTATTATCTGCTTCATTACTGGTTGGAGGACAGGGCGTGTGGTGTGTGCTTTGTGTGAGTGTGTACTGTACGTGTGTGTTTCCCTATCTGGATGTGTGTGCGCCAAAAAAGTTAACCAAGCCCGTCCCACTGTTTCATGAGAAACTCATACAGTTTTCCATTCCACAGAGGTGGGTGTGGGAACATCATTTTCTGCCATCCACAGTTTTACACCTTACTAAGTTATTGCACTGAAGTTACTGAGCTATATTTTCAGCTCTTCATGCACATTGTTGGGAGACAACACCTCTTCCTACATCCCTCACCCACCATATATATTTTTGTTAAAGAATAGTTCCACATTTTCACAAAAATGAACCAAGAGTTAAATGAGTTATTGCGCCAGAGGTGCACCAAAGGTGCGTTCAACACAGCAAAACTCATGATTTAGTAGCACTCATTTAGATATTTCCACCCAACTGAAAGCACATGAAATGGTGGTTCGATCGAGTCTGAGATCAAATCACGATTTCACAACCACACCAGCGAAACAGTGGTGCCTCGTGATCACGGAGCGAGTTAGAGAATTTGTCTTCATAACTCCACGGTTACATACAGTAGCAGGCTTTTGTCAGAATTTCCCCAAAAGCTCTGTTTTCCCACACGCTCACCTAAATGCGAGGTTTTCAGATTTGTTCGCTCTGAGAAACGTTCTCCTGCAGCTTTCTATTACCTAAAAAAAAAACACTGGATTAGTGTGGACGCAAAGGCCAAAACAGAGAGGAAAAGATGCATTTTAAAAGCTTTCCAACTCTTATGGATGTACTGAGAAATGAGAAATGCAATGCACACTGAAAATGCTGCTTTACACGTATATGTGTGTGTGTGAATGAGCTGCAACATACTTAGGCTTGACTCCGATTCTCAAATCCCTGTTCGTGTTACTGTGCACGACTGTGTGTTTTGTCCCTGTTGTTGAACCGCCCTGTGCTTGTGTGTGTGTGTGACAAATGACGGACCCCACATGACTTCACTAAGAGGTTTCCTGTCTGAACTTGAGCACTCGGAGGTCTGCTGTGGCAGATAGGACTGCTGCCTTTGTTCATATTACAACCCTAATTAGGCAGAGCATTGTGTGTGAGAAACACGAGAGCGTTTCTCGGCGCGGGTGCAGGCGAGTGTGTGTCGTTTGTGTGCGAGTGGGATATTAAGAGTGACAGCAGAATGTTGCCACCAGCACGCTCCACTCGTCTCCTTGTTTCACTTCAGACCAGCTGGTTGAACCGCTGGCCGCGTGCCAAATGGCAGCACGAGCACGTTTTATTTTCCTTCCACGCTCGTGGAGACTCTCACTGACGCTTCGCCCCTTCGCCTTAAAGTTAAACCGTAACCTAATTCTCAAAAATGTTCTCATTAGGGCCAAAGAGTCCGTCACATCGGATGGCAGTAGAGGAGGTTGAACCAGCATCTGCTTCAAGAGCTTCGGAGACGCAAACAGAGATGAGTCGCGCTGCTCTGAGCTTCCATTGAAGAGGCTGAAAGCTACCATCTCCTGCTAACAAGTGCTGCCTTTGTAGCCGCTTCCTGATATACAGTAGCTTACACTATATGCCTTGGTGCTACAGAACTCAGCTTTTGTCCAAATAAGCTGACTTCTTACAAACGCAGTCCATTCCAGGAGTCCACCTTCTCGGCCGTAACATCAGTGTCAGTGAACCAAGGGGATAAAAGCGTTGACAACCCCAATTAAAATAGATTTTTACAGTGTCACAAACAAGACATTCTGGTATAAGAAATGGGAACAGTGCATCCCTGCTGCAGTGAATGTGTTAATTTAAACCGCAGTACTGTTTCTAAGCAAAATAGAAGTGGGTGAAATGCTTCTAAATTTTGATGTGGAGACACCGATTTCTGTTTGCCAGCGTGCTTCCAGAGGACGTGATTCTCTCCCCGCCTGGCCCTGTGGGACGCCGGCGCTGCTGAAGCTGGAGGCAGCATATGAGCAGGCCACCCACCACCAGCTGCCTGTGTGCGTGATCATGTGCGTGGGTGCTACTGTTGGAATATTAAAGTTCTTCCCCGGTGAATGGCAGGCATCTCGAAGATCAGAGAGTCTGCCAGCAGAGCCTGTGGCGCACACACACACACACACACACACACACACACACTGACAAACATATATTTATACACAACTCAAAGGAAAACCAAAGTGTGCTAACAGCATTATACTGCCCGGGGCAAGTTGGTGTTTTATGTTTTACTCAACAGTGTCCTTAAATACTTTACCATGCAGTACAGTTTGGCTTGTGGCTCGTGCTGTTGTTAGCCTGAAGCTAAACACACAGTTAAGCCACCTGGCTGTTTAGGGCCTGCAACAGACCCCTGGATGCAGCTGCTCCATTTTAAATTTACCGATTTCAGCAAGCAAATGTACATGTTCTTACAATTTTTTTGTTGTCACAAAAACCCCCACTGGTGCTCGTAAATGTCTAAGAGAAAGCACCCAAGAGGTTACGTGAAAATCAACAACACTAGCTGTTTTTAACTTAAGGTTTGGAATTTGCAATAGCTGTCTGCTAATAACATTATTTTGTCATGTTTCATGTTGTCTGTTGTAACATCTGCGGATGTGTGAGTGACGTTTACTGCAAATACTTTATTTGCAGCGAGACTGAGCTTGCACATCGACTTTTTTCATATTCAGTTTTAAATCAGCACCACTGATCGAACCTGCCCATCAGGTTGATGGCGCACTTGTCTTGCTCTGGCAGAAAATTTAAATACAATCGCTCAAAATTAATTCAGTTTAGACGCTGAGACAAATGCATAAAGAAACAGAACTGTCCGGATTTAAACCAGATGTCTGTCCACCAGGGCTTTCACGTGTCCCTGGGCAAGACACTGAACCCCAAGTTGCCCCCCGGTGGAGGCCAGCATGGCAACAGTGTCCCCATCGGTGTTTGAATGTGTGTGTGAATGTGTGTTTGTCTGCCCTGTGACTGCTTGGCGACCAGTCCAGGGTGTTCCCTCGCCTCTCGCCCAATGTCAGCTGGGATTGGCTCCAGCCCCCCCCCACCCCCGGGCCCCTTTGGGATAAGCGGTATAGAGAATGAATGAATGAAAAGTTTATAGTGCGTATAAACTTGGTTTTTGACAGCCAACAGTCCTACTGCTGAGAGGAGGCTTAAGAATTGGAATATATATAAAACACATACCATATTCTCTTGTGGATGGTTAAAACTTTTTGTGTACCACGTCGTTGCTTAAAATATTTAATATCTGGCTCTGTGTGCTTCTCATTTTTGAATATCAGGCAACACAAGAGATGGGATTCAGACTCTATTTTTTACTTTGTTTTCCATCACAAGGCGATGGAAATGTGTTTTTGGCAGGGCTCATAAATAAATACAAAACACATACCAGAAGACAGCTTGAGCTGATGTACGTGGGTCAAGTAGTTTTCATACAAATTAAAAGTTCAGGCAATGGGTTTATTACAGCGGTTTGTTAAAGTCATTGCCGGCAGATTCTGATCCTTAAAGGCCTTAAAATTCTGATCTGATCAGGAGTTACAGGGAGAGAGAGCCACGCTCCCCACACAGTGTAAACCCTTTCTTGTGCAGTGCACCTTCTACCTTAGGTGACTGTCTGTTGCCCTAACGTAGCGTAAGTCACAGCACAAAATGTGTGTCGCTACGGCTCACTGGAAGTGTGACAAATGTGCTTTACGTGACTACTCAGTTCACCCTCGCCTCCACGAGCCCTCCCTCCTTGGTCACCTCCTCTCCGGTCTAATCTCTAATATTCTCCACCCCTCTCTCCTCCTCGTCGTGGGCACTTCCCTTCATAATCCCATCAAATGTACGATTCTGCATTTTCATCTGGTGTCAAAATGTGTTTCATATCCTCATTATGTCCCAACTTCATTTAGCTTGATTGCACTCACACCTGTTGTTCAAATACGTCTGATTTATCCTGCCATCACAAAAACACAGATTGCTGCTTTACTCGTGTAATTTCTTTCGATGCTTTATTCCCCATCCACCAGTACATCAGCAGCCTACAGTGTTATCAGTTTTACAGTCTGACCTGGTGTTTTAATGTGAATTTATCTATCCAAATGGGAATAGGAAGTGCACTACACATGCTTTGTTGTTCCTTTGTTGACCTGTTGCATCAGAGGTGGTTTGTGAGATCAGAGGTCCATCTGAGATGAATTTGCCCTCGCGTTTGATGTTTTATTGAGTTTAATGCAATAGAAAAGAAATAGCAGCTTTTTTGTTTGTTTTGTTCAAACATGAAATCCCTTTCTTGTGAACAAGACAGGAAACAGAACGCCTGCTCGTTGATACCAGAGAAAATGGTAGCACCAGTTTTGTGATTGCATCAGGAAAGTGATGCAACAACTAGTGTAACAGACAGACCACCAGCTCAGTGTTAGCTGTGACATAGTGAGAGACTGAGAAAAATCTGCTGAGAACTGTTTTGTGTGTCGACAAACAATGGGGCAATGACAACTGCCACGGTTTTCATTTTGGAAAGTCAGAAACAGAGACCCATGACATCCCAGTGACATGTGTGAAGGACATGTGTGAGAAATGTCAATCATCTTTTGAGCTCAGATTCAAGTAACTGGAGCCTTGCCAGACCACTGTGAGTAAAGCAAACGCTGGTACGTAGTTGCTGTTAGGTTAACTAGAGAATATACCAAATAAAAATTTTACTTTTGGAAAGAGCACCAAGTTATGAGTAGTAGATTCCTTTATTTGGGTAGCCAGCCCAGTACCATAGGAATGACCGTATATTGGACCAAGCTGTAGATCAACGGTGCAAACTCGCTGGTCATAGTTCACCAAAATTAAACTGGATGCAAAAAAATTTACTTTGCTCCCAACGAGCGAATCCGCTGATCCCGGCGATCCCACCGTAATTAATCACAATAAAAATGCTGTTGTAAATAGGCCTCGCATAAAGGAAATAGTGGAGGAGTTATACCCCTCAGACCCGTTCTAACCTTTCTAACCTAGTCTAACCTAACTTAGTTCTTTAAATGATCAGTGACAGTGATGCCTCTATACTGCTGGTGTTTGAAAAGGGCATATGTGACAAAAAAAAAAAAGAAAATGGCAGATGCTGATGTCCCCTCAACACCCATCTGAGCAATGCCTGTGAAATGTCCCCTTCTACATGAAATCATAAGACGCACCTAGATAAATAAAAAGGCGGTGTAAGGCTGCTGGAGCTCTGCAGGGAACGCCTGCACCTTATTATTTTCCTATTTGTAACCTGTTATATCGACCTATATAAAAGTCAGGATTAATAAACCAAACCAAATACTGGCAGGCAGTAATGTTAGCGTGTGAAATGGGTACTCAGAGCTGTGTGTGCAGAGACTGTACACACACACACACACACTTGCCTGAGGAGACAGCTTGCAAACAACATGATTTAGGAGCTAGGCCACTGGCAAACAGGAGTGTTTAGCAGAGAGGGAAAGAGGAAAAAAAAACAGAAGGGAAGGATGAGAGGGAATGGAGGACAGAGGACGAGACAACCGGCCCCATCAATTACCCACTTTAATGAACAAAGAGCAGCAACAGAGCAGAGGCTAATTTTAATCAATGGAGACACGTGGCATTCAGGGGGGCGGGCAGCAAATTAACACTTTTAACCACAATTAATCTGGTCCCGAGCGCAGACTTTACCGTGAAGATTCATTCCTCACTCAATCATGCCAACACAATTGATCTTTGCTTGCTGCCTTGGTGGCAGAGTAATTATCAAAGACACATTCATTCAGTATTGTGTTTTGAAATTTGCAACAGATGTTTCTAAAGGCCGCATTTTTGAGGGCTAAAGACATTTATAGGTTTACACGGCTGTGGTGGAGGTAGAGCGGGTCGTCCGTTAATCGCAGAGTTAATGGTTCAATCCCCGGCTCGTACTGTCCTTGAGCACTGAACCCCAGTGGTTAAGCCAGCATGCAATCCCACGGCCAGTTTGTGCGAATGGGTGAACTGTTTAGTGCTTTGGATAAAAGTGGAACATGAATGCAGTCCATTTATCATTTACGCTGCTGAGATCCTACACTGATATTCGCTGTTTAACCTAAAAATATTATAAATGGTCATGGCAAGTTCACAATCAACAGTAAGGCTGCAACTAACGATTATTTTAATGATCAAATCATTTAGCTAAATCAACTTCTGTCTCTTCTAACTCACTGTAAGTTGTTTTAAGTCAGGTCAACTTAAATTGGCACTTTCATGAATCTTGTAACTTAAAATAATGAGTTGACTAAATGTGTAATTGCTCACCTACGCCATTAAATTGTCTAGAAACAGTGTTAGCTCATTAGCATACCTTGCAGCATTCATCAAGAAATGCTTCTCAAGAAAGCTCTCTTTTTCCTAGAAGATAGTTAAATGATGGAGGAGTGTTAGGTGTCTTTTTTATGCATGTGTACTCATGATCCTCTAAAATCAATATTAGTTCAGTTAAATCAAAATATTAAGGCAGGTTTTCCATCATAGTTTTCTGTCAAAAACTGTCTAAGACCATGATGTTCAATTTGCAAATTATATAAAATGGAAAACAGTATATTCTTAAGTAGCTGAAACGAGCAAATGTTTGGCATTTTTGCTACAGAAATTGCTAATCGACTAGTCACGAGTTAAAAAATCCTCCTTTGTATTAGTGATATACAGTATCTGTATATCTATATATATATATAAAAAGCCAGTGTACAGCAGATATATCTGATCAAATGAAGAATCAGTATGAGCGCAGGTAACGTTCTAAATCCTCATTTTTCATCCTTGTTAAGAAATGAATCAATGAGAACTATGGCAACCACATCTATTCAGGGTTGTAAGCATGGTGGCAGAGTTTTCTCCCTGTAATTAATTAAACCAGCAGGAGGTCAGCACCAAGATGAGATAAAGAAGATGTGGGGGTCGGTTATCAGCACACATCTAGCCTTTAATGGGAGAAATTAGAGGTTTTCAAATACCAAGAAAATAAAATCTATATAGGTTACAGTAAAGAGACAGAAGAAAACACAAAACAATTGTATTGCTACCATTTCTTGCCAAACTTTAGCTGCAAAGATCAATGCCACTCTCATGTCTGTAGGAGAAATATAAAGCTATAGCCAGCAGTTGGTTAGCTTAGCTTGGCTGCAAAAGTAAACTGCAATTAACTGAAATTAATTCATTTCAGTGGAATCGCAGCGATCAGTGGATTTACTGTCTGGGGCGATGTAGATCTTCAGCGTCAACTTTGGTCAACTTTGACCGATAGCAAGCTGTCTTGGCGGTGATGGCTGAAAGGAGATCAGAGAGTCCAAGATGGAGGAAGCTATCATATAAAATGCTCTCCGCAAAAAAAAGGAATGATTTGTGGACAGTTATGAGACGAGTGTGAATGTACAAATTCGTCTTCTGAGTTACCGTCCCGAGCTAAGGCTTTTTCCCCTCCTCAAATGATGTGCAACCCTAAGAGCAACATGCCAGGGAGTAGAAAACAGCACAATACAGAGAAAGTAGAAATAATTCCCAGCTTGATAAGCTGTTAGCCGTTAGCTTGCCAGCTACAGTCATTCACCAACTAACTATTTCGCTGTTGGATGGTGTAACGTAGTTCACTAGTTTGCCTGTGGTCATTAAAATCTCAACTGACGTGAAGCTCATTAAGATCATTTTCCTGGGTTGAACTAAAAAGAACATTTTAATATCTGGTGTAAGAGGACCTTTACCTTTACCTTTACCAGGTCTGGGCAAGTCAAAAGCTGGCAAAGGCAGAAGAGATCTTTTGAAGAAAGAGGGTGGAGGCCTTCTGAAGGGAGAAATATTACATCAAAAGGAGAAAGCAGATCCCCTTGAAAAAGAAAGAGATCTTTGTGGAAGATGAGGAGGACGATATCTGAGTAAGAGTAGCTGGCCTGCGAAGATGAGGAGGAAGATTATCTTAAAGAAGGCAGATCTGAGGAAGAGGTGGACCAACGCCAGCATGTACACCTGCATATCCAACATGAAAAAATCCACCCCATAACTGTGGACAGATCCCATTTCAGCTTTTGTCAATATTACAGCAAAGTTGCGCCTCTGATTTTCATTAACTGATGAACTGCATTAAACGAGGCTCGAGGTGTTTCTTGTTCTCATTAACGCAGTCTTGGACAACTTCATTTATCATTTGCATTGTTTTTTTCCATAAAGTCGACATGTGAAGCCTTTTGAGGCTATAGAACAGTGATCATAACAAAAATACAATCAGTACAAACTGAAGAATTACTATCAAATCTAGAGCTATTAATCTATTAATGATGTGAGTCATTTCCAAGCAAACATATCAAATATTTCTGGCTCCAGCTTGTCACATGTCAAATCCCAAATTTACTGCCTTTCTCGGTTATACATATATATGAGTAAATTCAAATTCTTTGGGTTTTGGGCTGTTGGTCAGACAAGCCAATTTATGTGAAGACGTCGCCTTGGCTTCCGGGAAAATTATAACGGGCACATTTAAAACAAAAGAGCAGAATTTCGTTAATAGCTGTCACCTTGCTCCAGAAAGAAGCCCAGCCGCGACTTCTAAAAGCTCTTTTTCTTTAACTTGGTATCTGATAGCAGGCTGCTCCACTGTACAGCAGCAGTATATTATGTATAAGCTGAGTATATGGGCCATTGTTATCTGCAAGCACAGATATTCAGGAACATGCATATTACACATGCAGCATAGGGAGTTTGGTTTCACAGGTTTCACTGGCGGGGGGGGGCCCAGGCCTTGTTGATGAGGCCATCTGCAGTCGGGAAGAAACGCTTCCTACGGGTTCTTCTTTCCAGCGTTCACTCAGAAACTACACACACACACACACACACACACACACACACACACACACACACATGCAGCCTACCACTCCATCAAAACTACATAGCCACAGGCCTCCCCATTAACACTTGTCTCTTGAAAAGAAATGAGAAAAGGGGTGGAGAGCAGGAAGAGGTATGGCTTTTCTCCTTTTTAATGTCTGAGGAAAAGAGAGCGAGAGAGGGAGGGAGAGGGAGAGAAAGAGAGAGATTGAGAGAACCAACTTCAATTATGTATACGCCAACAACTTCAATTAAGCATTTGAGCAGGAAAATCAATATGGGAACTGATGACGTCGCAGGCATTTCATTCCTTACTGAGGAACTGGTCTGTCTGGAGGCAACACACACAGAAAGAGAGACACGGCATATGAATACTGACTGGGTATAAATCACTCTACAGCCAACAAGAGCACAGCCTTCGATCTCACGCCTTTGGCTTCACCATCTGCGTTTCCCAACCATCGATAACGGGTAATGATCGTCATGTGATTGCAAAAGAATCAAGGGTGAATAAGGGGAAAGCTGAGCATTGTTGTTCGGCCGTGTCAGTACGGTATGACGTATAGACAGCTATGATGATACATTTGAGCACCGATGCTTTGAGGCGAGGTTGGGGCGGAAGTCTCTGAAAACGGACAAAAACCATGACGTGATAATAAAGTTTTCATCACCTCACTGGCAGGTTTTGCAATTGTTGCTGTGCCGTTGCATTTTCACGCCAAAAGCCAACTGTCCTCTGATGTTTGCGTCGGGAATCATCACCAGCGCAGTTCTGTAGTACTAAAGCTGAGACACAGACACAGAGAGAGAGAGAGAGGGAGTTGATAAAAGAAATAACATGCTGCCTGGGCCATGGCTTATCAAAGTCGTCATCAGTATCCCTGCATGAAATTCCATTTAAGTGTGTGTTCGCGTCAGCTGCCTTTGTTGTGTTCAATAATTCAGCAGCAGAAGACGTCGTCACATCTCCGATTTCCTGCCCAACGTTGTTTAATGTCTGTCGCTATCTCTGGAAACAGGGAGGACTTGGAAGTGTTCAGCATGGGGGTGGTGGTGGTGGTGGTGGAGGTGTTGGGGCGACTTTGACTCGCCTGTTCTTCTTCACTTCTCCTCTTCTCTGGTAGGGGAGAGAGGGAGAGCGAGAGCGAGAGTTAAGTGGCGTGCATTCAGAATTATTGATCCCTGCGCTGCCTGCACTGAGGGTAACCTCACAAGTTTATTTTCCGTCGTGTGCGAGTGTGAACAGTGTGTGTGTCTGCGGTCATCAGCGGGATCTCTGCGCACAGGCTGGAGCCTGCCATGCCGAGTTAAACTGAAGCTCTGAGGTTTAATCCATGTGATTCAGTTCACATGATAAACTGCAAAGGCAAGAAAGTAAAGAAGTTGTTGAAGATGGTGCCAAACGCTTTCAGTCACATTTACTGCTACATGTCTACTGCCCATCCTCCCCATCAGAACTGCTGCTGCTGGCACTTGTTCATCAGTTACGCACATTTACTATGTGTCCAAAAGTATGTAAAGTATTTCTGCACTTTTGGGCTATTTTATTTCATCGTTTGGCGCAAAACAATCTTAATGTTACAGCATACAATGATATTTTAGACAATCGCGGAGACACTAACATGAAGTCAATCGACAATCAATTATCAAAGTATCGGCAGATTAACTTTCTAATTACAGTCATTTTTAAAGGAAGACATTCTCCCTGGTATATCTTGAATATCTCTGGGTTTTGGACTGACAAAACAGGCCATTTAAAGACGTTACCCTGGACTCTGACGTCCTTGGTTCAGCTGTGCGTACTGGAGTTGTCATAGAATATTATTATACATATATTTATCACACTGCAAAACCTACCGTTGAAAATGCAAGCTGAATTCTCGCTGTGTATTGACGTATTTTGCTTTTTGATAACGGAAAGTGTAGACTTGACATTGACAGGGCTCTTTGGAAAGCCACTGTAGGTCGTTTGAACTGCTTTGACTGATTATTAGAAATATTTCAGTCCATACGTGGCTGCTCAAGGTTACCTGTCCATAAAAAGATTTCACGAAAATGCATGAAAAGCATTACTCCACTTTAGAAATGTAGAACACAGCAGGAAACATAAATATTGCATGGCATGTATGAAATACTGCACATACTCACGCCTGGAGTAATGATTTCAATTTGGGTTGCAGAAACGTATGTCGTTATACTTTATACTTTTTATTGGATTTATTTAACACTGTTTGTCAGAAAGCAGATTTAAAAGAAAGACCACAACAGAGAATAAGGAGTGAAACTGATGTGTTAAGTGCTTTAACACACTTGCTGCCACACACACACACACACACACACACACACACACACACACACTGCCTCTGAAACCTGCAGGGGCACAGGGAAGGTGCTAATGGTGCCTGGCAGCACACACACACACATTCACACACTCCTACAGGGTATGTGTGTCTGTGTTTGTCTCAGAGAAACATTACTCATCAGAGGCAACGGGCTAGCTAACAGGAAGCGAGATAGATAGATAGATAGAAAGATAGATAGATAGATACAAAAAATCCTGCACTGGTTAACTAACTTGCAGTCTTTACCACCAACTATGGTTAAGGTTAGGAAAAGGTCGTGGTGTCAGTTAAATGTTCATCTCATGCTTCAAGTCACTGCAGAGGATTTGTCTGCATTAAACCAAGATTGTGATGCTTCCTCAACCTTAACCAGGTGCTGTGGGGTGCGTTAACGTAACCATGAAGAAGAAGAGCAATGCTTTTGGTGGTGTGATCAAATATTAGATTGCAAGATTGGATATTTTGGTCTAAAGAACTTAAAAGTCTCGCACAGCACCTGCTGATAACACACACAATAACAGTCTTCTTCTGTGATTGGGAAATGTCAACCCATCACCTGCTGATATGTGCTTGGGAAATGCACTGTTTGCAGCCCCCCCCCCTCCTCTACTTTGAAGAGATTTTGGTCCGCGGTGCTGAGGGAGCAGGAGGATGTCGACCATGAAAGGTCACACTTGATTGGTTACCAGCCGAAAGCTTTTACCTGTTTTGTGCAAGAGCGTCTGCCCGACTACAACATCTCTCGTTCAGCCCACTTGAATGAGACTAGATACCACTAAACTCTTTTTGGATGCAGCCAAGGCCAAATAGTCTCTTGTTGTTGTGACACGCTGTCTGCAGCTCTGGTGA
>JAVQJF010114800.1:0-5000 GCA_036023855.1 Gadopsis marmoratus
ATGTCGTCAATGTGCTCATTCAGCTCCGGCTCCAACCAGCGAGAACCTTGTGACTCAAAACAACAGTCACTATTATCACTGCTGCACTTTGTTTGGGAACAACCTCTCACACACACACACACACACACACACACACACACACAGACGCAAACGCACACACGCACACAGTCGACCACATGCGGAGAAACGGGATCAGAGCAGCAGTTTGACACGATTCACTCTCGTGTTAATCAGCCACGACAGACTCTGCAGGTGTTTTTTAATTTGACAAAGATTCTGTTAATGAGCAAAACGTATGCAGCTGATTTCCATTTCTGTCATTAAAGCTGAAATATTAATTCAGTGCTTTGACTTCCATCAGTACAACCAAATACCCTTTGAGACTTTAGATTAGGAAAAACATTTGTTCCCCGTGCAACTAACTTTTAAAGTAGAATGCCAGACTGTCGTGTCTACACGCACAGTTTTGTGACGAAAAGTGACTTCTTAGTTCAAGTTTGACTCCGTTTGAAGAAATGTAAAGTCATTTTATTTATAGGAATTCAATTTCATTCATTTGGACCATAGTTAGCCTCGCCAAAGCAAAAAGTTATTTTCAAGTATATCAAAACAATTATGTACAAAACCACAAAAACAAGTATTCAAATGTCCTAAATGTTCCTTTAAAGCGACATCAGGTCTTTAACTGTGTTAATATGCCTTTTTACAGATGCTATGTTTGAGTTTATACCAAATGTGTTCAGTATGACTAAGGGATTGACATCTTTTCAGTTGAATTTGATTCTTGCACTCAAACACGGAGATATTACTTAACGCGTTAAATTACCCATCATGCCCTTGGGGCTACATACAGTCAGTGCCTTGAACCTAGATGGCTATGAAGTTCAGGTTTTCTCCGGCATCAAAGCGTCAGTCTACAAGGTACAAATGGGTCTCGGGCTGCAACTAATGATCATTTTCAATACTGGCTCATCTTAACTAATCTTAATCTTATGAAATGTCTATAAAACGCCTATAAAATGTCAAAGAAAATAGAGACAAATGTCCATCGCATGTCCACAAAGTGGTGTCTTCAAATGTCTTGTTTTGTCCGACCAACAATTCAAAACACAAAGAGTTTAAGTTTAAAAAGGGAAAATCCTTACAGTCATTTGCACGATGGACGCACCCTGCGAGATTTGGTGCACGATCAGCATTATTCCACTAAATATGTATACTAAAAGTGTGTCGGTTACCTGGAAGTCGTACATCAGGCCGTACTGGCAGCCTCCCTCCTTGCAGATGGAGAAGTCGTAGCCCAGCGTGCAGGCGGCGTCGGTACAGTTCACCGTGTTGCTCACCGTGTCGTTGTGGTCACCGGTGGCATCCCTGACAATGCAGGAGCCTGCAGGAGGAGAAAACCAACGCACACTGTAACAGGGAGTCGAGGGGGTTCAGATTCACATGATCTGCTTGTTGCAGTCACTCTTTTGGTTTGTTTGGTCATATTTGTTGTTGTTGCTGCACCACTTATCATCCATACAGAACATTTAGTCATTACTCACAAAGCCAACCTTTAACTTGTTTGTGGTTTATATTATCTTTGCGGTCTCTGTCCTGAAGCCAGTTGAGTCGACTAGACCACGTCCAAAGTGAGACATGTACAAAACTATTCTTTATCCCTTTTTATAGTCAGAATAATTTTCTTTCGATCTTTTTCTTTTAGTAGGATCAAGAAGCTGCAAACATCTCTTTATGTTTGGGAGATATTTGACTTAACCAGAATTTTCATGAAATGTATTATACTGTAAGTGTGGAACAGAATTTAACAACCCACAATTTAAAGATCTCATCTTTAGAGAATTCAGATTTGGAGAGAAACGTATTGTGAAAGTCGAGATGAAATAACATCAGTATCTAAGATCAGACATGTTTGAGAATCACTGTCACTGACAAGCACATCATCACAGTTGTGCCTCCGTTTTCCACAACACAACTTAAAGGGATGTAGTCAACACCCCAGTCTACACAAATCTGAGTTTTAGAAGACAAACTACAAATACCTACAAGTCTAGGAAAGCTGATGTTGAGTGTTTAACTCAAGTGTATAATATTACCTGCAGAGATGGCGACAACCACGTAGGTGATTCCCGTGATGAGGATGGCCAGCAGAGTACCTTTAGGAATTGCTGACTGAGGGTCCTAAAGATGGAGACATGGTGAGATTCGAGTTTACTGTCTGCTCGGCTCAGAGTGGAAATTTACCGTGAGCCTCAAGCAACTTAAAGACTTAATGCCAAGCGAAGCGTTGTTGCACTGATTTCTTCTGGTTCTATAAAACTTTATTCATATAGCACATTTCATACCTTAAGATGCAATACAACACATTAAAAGATAGCTGCAAGAAATAGGAGCATTAGAAACAACAGAATGGATTTGGAGTCAAATCAAAGAGTGATTAAAAAATTTATACATTTTTAAAAAGGTAAATAAATGACAATTAATACTGTCTGTGAGGTTAAAACATAGTAAATATTTCTAGATAAAGATTGTTAGTAAAATGCACAATGTCAACTTGACAGTATGACTGTTTCAGAGTCTATGGCTGTATGAACCAGCATCATCGTAGAGTTTAGTCCTGAGGCGAGTCAGCAGAACACAGTGATCTGCTAGGAACCTACACTGTCGAGGCCAGGAAGTGATTTTAAGCCGATGAAAATCCCCATAAAATCAATTCTACAGCTTACAACCACTAGTGGAGAGGTTGATTTCAGTATACGGGTGATATTTGATTAGTTTGGTGAAGATCCTGGGTGCAGAACTATAATCATAAACATTATTGTAAATGGGTTTTCCACAGTTAATCTGTGAGAGAAATGGTGTGACCTTACGAATGTTCTTTAAGTGGTAAAAGGAAATTACAAAAAACATGTCTGAGCCATCCAATCCAGACATGCAGTTCTTACGGGTGTTGGCAGGGCTCAGATCATCAGGTGAATTAGAGATATAGAGTTGTGTGTCATCTGCGTATCAATTGAGACAGATGCTATGTTTGTGGATAATAGAACCTGGCAGCATGTAAAGACAGAAAACAGTGGGGCTTAAGACTGAACCCTGTGACACACTACAAGAAATCTTTACTCATTCTGAGCTAAACCTTCCAAAGATTTCTCGACATCTTAGGTAAGACCAGACCAGACAAGAACTGTGGCAGATGGCCCAACCCAAGGTTTGCTCAAAGTTTGGAATCTGCTACACCTTTGAGATCACCCAACAGTCAAATCTGAATAGCTTTACTGGCTGCTGACTGCACACATGCAGCAAGATGAGAAAATGTAAAGCTCACAGTGAGGTCTCCGGAGATGTTTGCTCCAGCGAGGATCCCGGTGGCCGCGGGGAAGAAAATGGCAAACACAGAGAAGAACGTCTCCTCGTCTCTGAAGTCTGGACCCAGGTTCTCTAAGAAGATGGCAGCTGTGGGAGGAGGGAACAGAAACAGGGGAATATATAGGCTAGAATTTAAATTTAAATTATATCTGCAAATGTTCAAATCATAGAATAGACCAAAAGGGCGAAGAGTGCAGACTGACATTGGTACCCGAAGAATCCTTTGGGTTCTTTGCTTTCCATTGATATGAAGCTTCCTATGAAGTAGTTAACAATGGCTCCCAGCAGGATCACCAGGAGGACAATCTGAGCCTGATGGACACAGAGGCAGAGGTGTAAGTAAGGGAGCACCTAGCAAGAACATTTGCTGATGTGTTTGTATCTGGGGAGCTACTTTACACCTGGAGGGGATCACTGATCAGGGTCCTGACTGTAACTCTCATAGACCAAATGCATGCATATATTTACCACTTGGCTATTGTCTGATTGGATTATACCAGGAAATTCAGACGAGAGTAGCAACAAGACATAGCAACACTAGTAGCTCTGTGAGGCTGTACTGAGCTAAATGCCAATGCCAGCATGCTAACATTTGCTCATTAGTACTACACGCAAAGTACTGAGGCTGATGGGAAAGTCATTAGGTCTGCAGGTATTTGGTCATAAAACCAAATTTTAAATTTTGAGCTGGTGATGGCGCTGGAGGAACAAGAATGTCTGAACCAAATTTCATGACAATCCATCCAAAAGCTGTGGAGATATTTCACTAAAAACTACTAATGTGAACCTCATTGTGGCGCTATACGAAAAGTCAGGGAATCAACAAAGTCAGTAGGATTCATTCTCTGGGGACCACGAATGCCTGTACACACATGTAGAGATATTTCAGTCTAGACCAAAATGGTGGACTTACAGACTGACAGACAGACAGCTGAGACCGAAATTGCCATCCCTAGCAGGCCATGGCTAAAAGCACAAATTGTACTTTTTCCACAAATATGTCCAAAAACTGGATACATAAAATACATAAAAGTACAAAAAAAAAGGGATACACAATCATTGTATTATCGTTATAGTTCATTTTTCTTTACACAAAAAAGTGAAGAGAATAAAGAGAATTTAAATTCACCACCAGCGCGGCAGCTGTTTTAAGCTGTAATGCCACCTGCAGGACCTCGGTAGTTCACTACAAGCATCAGGTGTCAGTCTTTGAGATATCAGCAGAGGACTTTGGCCACTTTCTGTGATATTGTGGATGAACAGTGTTACCTTGGCTTCCCACTCCATCCCAGCTACAGAGATTCCCAGCAGCAGAATGACGGTCAGAGTCCCGACGATGCGAATGTCATTTAGCTCATCAGTCATCAAGGCGTCAACATCCTGCAGCCAACAACCAAAGCAGGACCACGAGCGATATCAGCACCAGTGCTCGATAGACAGACAGACAGACGTTTCAATGGTTATATCAAAGTATTTCTCACATTGAGCATCTCAACAACGGTCTCTGCAAAGCCCACGACGTACATGGCCACAGCCACGGCGTTGGCGAACGCAAAGATGAGGCCGATGGAGCCTCCGAACTCCGGCCCCAGGCTCCTGGAGATCAGGTAGTACGCTCCTCCTGGACAGCAGTG
>JAVQJF010114800.1:10000-20869 GCA_036023855.1 Gadopsis marmoratus
GTCCTCGAAGGTAGCCTAAGTCAGGAAGATATTCACACTCAGTGTTTTCATCCTACTCAAGATATCTGCAGCTGCATTTTGAAGTTGTTCATTGGCTTTTACAGACATTTAGAGGACATTACTGTCATCTAGTCTGCTGACTGAGATAGAAAGCATCACATTTTTTAAATACGGCACGTTTAAAGTTGCGGTCAGGATCAATATTAACTCTGAGGTTTTTCACTTCGTCTGGTTCTACGGGATTGAGCAAAAGAAGACCACAGACCTGCTGCTTTTGTTCCTTTTTCTGGTCAACTTTTTTAGATTTTCTTTGAATTGTTTTGTGACACTTTGTGACAGAGTTTGATGTCCTTCAAGCAGCTGTTTTGTAGTTTGGAGCAGCAGTTATTGTACAATCTAATCTTTCCTCACATCTCTGCCTCAGCTGGTCCCTCCCTTCAAGCCTCAGGTGACGTCGGAGACAGACACCAGATACTTTGACGAGGAGTTTACAGCCCAGACCATCACAATCACTCCACCAGAGAAATGTGAGTCTCTTCTGTCGCTTTCTCTCTCTCTTTCTCACACATGTACGCACAAACATATGCCCCCATTAAAACTTGATGAAATCTCACTTTCATTTTTGTACATAGCTGCAAATATTCTCAGTGGAGAGAAGAATATAGCATTGGGGAGGTACTGGTAAAATAGCACACATTCCACCAAAAAATGTATGCGCTGTATATGTTTGAGTTGTAATAAGAATCATTTCTGCAGATGATCATGGTGTTAAAAAAAACTATTTGGCTGCACATTGATTTGTAAAGCACCTCAGCTGACCAAATTCAGCTTTTTTACTCATATGGATTACTTCAATAATTGCAGTTTTAAGACAATTTATCAGTTCCCCCTCTCTTTCTTCAGGTGAGACATTTGCACTTGAATTAACTGACGGAACAAACCCTCAAAAGTGCCGTTGTCTGTTTATTCAAGTGTCTCTGTAATAGTCTTCGGGCCACATGCAGCTCTTCACAGGCTTTTTGAAATAAAGACGCCGGTTTCAAAATGTTCGGCACTGAATTATGCATGAGTGGATCCGATGTGTTTCTCTGCGCTAATGTGAGGTTCCACTTGTTTTGTAGGTCGCACATCAGTTAGTTAGCAGGAGATTGGCACATCAAAGGCACACTCGTTAATTGAATCGTGTTCTGTTAAAATCCACAGTACAATAACGTACCACAAACACAATGCTTTGTAATTTGTGATTCTATTTTGAGATAATAAAATCAAACTGTTAATTTATATGTTTCCTGTTTGATTTCATGCGTTTATATTAACTGAGAAGTGACTGTTAATTGTAAGTAATCAAGTCATTAATTTCCTCTGAATCCACATTTTTCTTTAGTTGACGAGGACGGGATGGACTGTCTGGACAATGAGAGAAGGCCGCACTTCCCTCAGTTCTCTTACTCTGCCAGTGGGCGGGAATGAACTGTCCATCATGGTGGCATCATCACAGCTGGTCTCTGAGGTCATCAAAGTGGAATAAAAAGACCCACAGCTTTGGACCGACCCAGAATGACCCAGACTTGAAGCATTTTGCCCTTCTCCTCCTCTCCTTTTCCTCCTCCTCTCTTTTTCACCTCTCCAGTCTGCTTCTTTTTTTTTTCTTCTTTTTTTTTGTGAATCCCTTTTTAAAGAGAACTTCCAGGCAAAATTACTTTCTAATCCTGCACTGCAACCCTAGGTGATCCGAACTGTGATGTGATCAGTTACTATGTAATGTCCCTTTAATGACAGGAGCATCACCGGTGGCCTGCTGTGCTTTGACATGTGTCGGTCCTGCCAAACTCTTAAAAAAAAACAAAAAAACCCCACTTCTGATCAAGTTAGACAACAGCTGCTGCATTTTTAAGGAAACATTTTTGTGGCTTTTTATCTGTAAGATTCAGATACAGCATTTTAGGTCATTCAAACCCAAACTGCCGTTACCGATTGTACCTCAGGTTTCTACAAACAGACGGATACTCAGACTTAGAGAGAGACTTGGGTCTGAGAACAAATCCTTGCGTAAGTAATTCTGGGATTGACTGAGGCTGCCTGGCATTGAGGAAGCAGTTGTCATCAGTGAGCAGAATCCTGCACACCTCATGTTGTCAAGTGGGATTTGACTCAGGTTTTGCTCCGTGCAATTCATTATTGTTGTTGCTGCTATTTCAACTATTACAGGTACTACTACTCCTACCACTACTATACTACTACTACTACTACTGCTACTACTAAAACCCGGTGCTACACTATTAGCTTAATGCTGCAGATCAGCATACATGCGTCAGCAACACATCAACCACCTGTATTTATAATGTCTATGCTTGTACAGCTGCAGACAGGTGTTGCTATTACTCCTAATGTACTGCTATGTAGATTAAGATGATGATGGGATGTCATGGTTGTGTGTGTGTGTGTGTGTGTGTGTGTGCGTGCGCACGTAAGGTACTATTATGGGTTTGTGTTTAAGAACGCACCTCAAAGCACAGCAGTTCAGAAGGATGAAGCTCCCCAACCATGAGCTTTACTACGTTACCCACAATGCAGTGCAAGGTGGTTGATATATCCATCACTGCGGAGGTGAAAATGAGAGGAAAAAGGTTGGTTTGAATGTTCCCCCACAAAGTTTTTTTTTAAATTTATTTCTCAACTACGAATCCCTCTGAGTTTAAATCTCTTCTGTCCCAAAAGGGAAAACAAAACCGAAACGGTACTTTGTGTTGATGACGGAAAGCTTTACTGTGACATGTTGTTGTCACGGCTTTGGGAACCACACGGCTGTACCTCTCTGTGTTTGTGCAGCAAAAGGGAATCTGCAGCAGGAACAGATTCACCACAGAGTGAAAGGAGAAGTCCAGGATGGCAGGTTGGGCATTGCGATAAGAGAGAGTACATGGGAAAAGCTCCAAGAATGATGAAATATTTATAATGTGATAATTTATGACATATTGATGAGTGAGGTAACAGCTGATTTCCTGTTTCCCGTGAGATTCCTATGAAGGAATTTTTAAAAAAAGACATTATGGTCTGTGAGGAGGTACGCATCAACTGTTATGGGTTTACACCAATCACAGCAATGGCTATAATATATATATGTTCTATTTATTGTTCTACTCATCGGTTTTATATTTAACTTTTTCTATTGTTATTACATTATTCTAGAAAAAAGATTTCTTAGGGCTGAGAAAAAAAAAAGGCACCTCAAGAAACAAAAATGGCTGAAGAATGTCGGAGAGAAAGCAGATAGCCTTCCTGCTCCATATTATTGTTTATTTTAATGATGTTTTTGTGTTGTTTTGTGACCAAAATGTGACGGCCGAGAGGTGACTGGACGCATTAAAGACAGATGATAGTTTACTGTGAGCTTAAAGAAGATTTTAAAAAAGTTTGGGACAATGATAAGAGACCCAGAAATGTATCTATGTATCTTCATCCCACAGGTGTTTAGTATGAAGCATCCCTGATTGGATATTGACACAAATGTCCCACATAGGTGTGTGTCGGTGAAGACAGAGTTCAGGGAGAAAAGTGAAGTGGAAGTTGAGCAGAAAGAAAAAGTGAAGCACATAAGTCTGTGTAAAGCGGTAAGGATGGAAAAAATTCAATACTGAGCTGTAAGTGCTACTGTTTACTGTCGAAAAAGAGGCATAATATGAGTTCTGCACTCTCCTCTGTCTTTAGTGTGTGCTGTCATTTCTGCGGTCCGGACTTTGTTTGTTCGCATCGTCATGTCTTCCAGTCTGACCAACAAGATTTAAAATCCCCTCAATTTCTCTTGCTTGTCTTCAAATGCCAGTAAGCCTTACGGTTTAGCTTCGAATAAGTCGAAAACTTTGACATCCAGCACTTCAGAGTCAAAAAACAATCACCAGATGTGAGGACATATTTAAAAAAAGTAAAATCATAACTGCATCTTAAAAAAAAGAAAATGTGGAAGACGTCACCTTCAGTATCTGGATGACACAGATTAGAACAAGAGCACCAGGGGATGTGCTCTCATTAGGCATAGGAAATTGTATTCCAATATATTTATTTGAATGTTTTTATTATCATCGATGGATAACTTGAATTTCTTTTCTATTTAATTTATTTGATGTAACTTTGTTTTGGAGTTTAGCAGTAAGGGGGGTGTAGTCGTGTTTCGCACTGCAGTTTAAGTCTTCAGACTTTGTTCTAAAAATGTTTTTTTTTCCCTCTTTACAGATATCTCTTATACGACACATTACCTATTTTTCCGCTGCTCTTAAGTCCATATGCTTTACTCTTGCACATCCAACAAACTGCTATTAGCTAGCAAAGGCGCTTTATGGCAGAAAGTATAAAAGGATGGCGCTGGCCTGCATGCTGTAGTCCTCCTCTGTCTGCACTACCAGTCCTGAGTGGCACTCTGAGCTCTTATGAAAAATACTTCTTTGTGATCGATTGAGCCTGTCTGGCAGAGTGGCAGCAGCCGAATCCCACCCAGCTGGCACCTGCGACAGGCTCAAGCAAATGCTCCCAAGTATTTGGAAGGATTTCAGCTTTGATTTGACCCAGGTCTGCGAGTGACTGAGGAGTTCTAGCTGTATGTGCACGCTTACCGCCAAAATCATTAGAAACCAGAGTTCATAAAATATCGCTTTGTAGCTTTGGCCACAGCACTTTCACATCCATCACTTTTCATATGATTCAGAGGAATCTGATTCAGCCCTGCTTTAAAGGAAGATTTTTAGATTTTTTTAAATGTTTTTAAGAAAATGAGGATTTGTAAAGCACATCTCCCCTCCACATACAATCTATAGCTTTGATGTTGCTCTGATGTCCAGAGTTGAAACCTGGGTGTCCCACATGCCCGAGTCAGTGCTGCCACGGCGGGCTGTGGATCACGCTCAGTGGACATTTTCAGTAAATTGGTGAGTCTCCATAAATGAAAGCGTTTGGAAAAGTCCACTGAGCATTCGATGAAACGCCACTGACGTCACCGACTCTTTCTTGTCTTCTGTTTTGAAAAGTTGTCCCTCCAGTGAGCCTCCAACTCATTCTCTCAAGTTCATTTACTGGCAGCAACAATGCCAGAGGCTGATTCTGAGGTCAGAGTTCATAAAAAAATAAATGTTTTCCTTCAACTACTGTAAGTGGAGAAGGCGGATCTTAGTAATCCTCTTCACCAATGTGGGTTTCTCCTTAGAGACTAAATCAGCCATGGGCACGCGTCAGTAATTTTACTTTGTCTCGGTTCATAAACTGGATGCTGAAGTTCAGTTTAAGCCTCCTCACAGCTTTACTGGTGCCCTCGACCGGCATGAACCTACTGTATGTGATATCTGACACTGCACCGACAGTGTTCACTCTTAAAAGCTGCTGCTGTTTCTACTGTACGTCTATCACACAACAGATCTGACCAATAGTATTTGAATATGTCAAATCCTTTCAAATACCTCAGCTGCTCGGTATTGATCTCGCCCGTTGTTAATGAATGGATGGAATCAGCCAAGAATAGCAAGCCGCACTCAGCCTGGCGTTTAATGCAGATAAGTAAATGGCTCCAGTGTTTGGAAGGATTTCTGAAAGTATTTGACCTCATGTCTGCGACAGAATTCCTCCCCTCTCTTCTCTCTGGTACTGGTCTACTATCATCATGATTATTAACATGAACAAGCATGAGATGCATTTATTTATAAACGGCAAACATGTACAAATATTACAAAGTGTAATTGAGTTTTAATTTCATGTCCACGTCCATCTACTGTAGCTTTACAGTTGTGCGAGACATTTTTCTGGACAGCTGCCAGCTGTTCGCAGAGTGGGCCGTGTTTCCCTGAAGCACTGTAATACTGAAGTGAGCTCTGCTCTGCGACATGTCAGTGGAGCAGGAACGATGTCGACTCGAGAGTGTCGGGAAACTCGGCAGATCGATCAAACAGCCTTTTTCTGTCCCTCATGCTGTTAGGATGCAGTGCTGCTGGCCAGTGAGGCCGAGAGGATGCGAAAACAACAAATTACCATCAACATGAAGCTGTTTTTTACACTGTACATCCTTAGTATTTTTACACATAAATGTATATGATAGGGATGCACATTATTTTCCTTCTTACAGACAGCTTCAATAAAGCACTATGTCAATCTGCTGCGATGGTGTCGACTTGTTTGCTTTGTGACTAAAAATACTATTCATTATCTTCTGAACTTTCAGCTCAGTTCAAATGTTAACAGTAAAAATGAAACATGAAACCAGAGAGATTATTCATAGTTCAGGCTTTACTTTTTATACCATAAAAAATGTGAAACAATATATTTGTTCTGAATAAAATGTAGAAAGTTTGTATTAAAAGTTCCAAAAAATGTTGTGCAACAGTGATTTTGCTTATTACATCTGTAAGACAACATCCTCGTACCTCTAAGCACTCAATATATTGCAGTAACAGTCCATTGCCAAATGTGGACTATGAAATATGAAATATGAAATGGAAACCTCATTTAAACATGTCAACATGACAGTGTGCCTTAATACTACAGAGGTGAATAAACCTATCAACCCTAAACATACATAACATAAATAAGTTTTCTATGTTCATGTCGACAGGAGATTTCTGAGAGTGAAAACATCCAGATCCAAACAGACAAGAGGAGGAAACTGGCAGGACGGACTCATGTGGACAGAGTATCGACTCGCCTCGTGTTCGGGAGCTAGAAAGACAAAACACACACGCAGAACATTCAATAAAAGTGGTATCTGAACGCCTCACACACATAATATCTCTGATAATGAATCAGAGCAGAATATATACAACATGTTTTTCAGCAAATCCAGAACCAAACACAATCATTAGTCATGAAGGGACAAACGTCTTCTTACGGATTTTATTTTTCGTAAACTGACAACTATAACGTGCACCTGGAGAGACAACACACCATCACTAATTAATTTAGTATCAGAACAGTGAGTCACACGTTCTGCTGTGTGTATGAGAGGTGGTGTGCGTGTGCGTGTGTGTGTGTGTACCTCTGTGTGTAGGTTGTGCATCTCCTCGGTGAGTGTGTTTCTCTCCTGCATCAGCTGGTTCTGTTTGGCCAGCAGCTCACACACCTGCTGGGCGCTGCTCTGACAGTGACGGTCCAACTGCTGCAGTCTGCAAAACACACACAAACACACAAACACACACACACACACACACACACACACACACACACACACACACAATATTGACAAACTGTGTGAGCAACGTATCCTCCTGGCTGATATAAAACCAAATGTTGTAAATATTGAAAGAGAGGCTGGATCCACAGAGCTTTTAATATCACTGGACTTTGTGTTGATCAAGTAATCCACACTGTTTACATGAGTGTGACAGCATTGTTGTAGCAGTGTTTTATAATTAGACTGTGTATTATCAGAAAAATGTACTTAAAGTACCAAAAGTAAAAGTACTTGGCCCCTGTGACTAATAATGTAAGATATGTTAATATTTACACACAAGTAGCATTTATCTGTTGTAGCTGGTTTTAACTAGTTATATACAGTAAAGTGAGGTAGTTTAGTCCAGTGGTTCACAAGATAAATCTGGGGGGTTGAGATGATTAATGGTGTTGAGACAGAAATAAATCAAAGGTCCGCTACATCAATTCATAGTGGTGTTTGGGAATGTTTCTCTAATCTTTGCTTTTTGTGAAGTATTAGATGGTTTTCCCTCCTATTGAAATGAAACCATATGAGAGGTTTAGAGGGGAAATATTCTTTGGTGGAACTGCCAACAACTCAGACATCTGACACCTGTGTTAAAGGTTGCCTCACGTGTGACGCGATACACATCCCGCCATTGGTTTCACTCTATTCCACTGCTCAACAGGTGGCAGTAACGCACAAAGAAATGTTGAAATGTGCAAACAAAGGCAGCGAAGAAGACTGCACGCTTGTAAACATGATAACAATGCAGGATTTAAAACGCGCATTTGCAAATGTTTTATGAGGAAGGAAATGCATTCAACGCATTTGTTAGACCTAAATGTTGCACACAATATATTTTGGTGAGTAACAGTGAATGTAAACATAACTAACAAGTTTATTTACAAGAAACTTTCACAGGTCATCAAATAGACACTGATTTCTTACAAGGGGGTTTGTATTGTATTTTATAGGCTCGTGTATTTTTGATGAATTTAAAAGGTAACTAGTAACTCCAGCTGTCATTACGTCACCATATTGTCTTCCTGTAGTAGCAGGTTAGCAGGCTGGTGAAAAAGTTGTGTGTGCAGTTATGAAGCAAAATGTTTATCATTACTGGGACGTCCCAATTACTGGGTCCCCTCTGACACAGCCGCTCCAGCAGTGAACTGCACACTGGGTGGTGTGTGTGTGTGTAGGAAGGTGGTGCTTTCCAGGGGTTTGGGGGTGAGGCTGTATGAATAGCGTGTGTGTTGACTGTGTTTCATACTCAACTTGCCATATATATAATAGGGCCATTTTTCCCCATATGAGTACTTTTACTTGAGTACACCAAGTACATTTTGATGATGATATTACATACAGGGCTTGTAATTTTATAGTGTGGCATCAGAACTTTTACTCTACCACCACTGTCACAAACATGTCAGCGCTGCCCAGCACAGTACAGTGTGTCAGTGGTTCCCAACATGGGGTTCGGGACCCTCAAACGGTCACAATAGAAGTCTGAGGAGAAGTGAGATGATAAATGAAAGATGGAGTTTTAGGTCTTTAGGCCTTAAAAGACAATTATAATGAAACAGTCTTGAGATGGAAACATCACACTGGTTGAACTCCCCAGAGCTCGTGTGTAGCCTGTGACGAGGAAGAGTTCCTTGGATACAAAATATGACAAGCCAAAAAACAAAACAAAACACTGCACTGTGTATTGACATGAGGGTAATCATCTTTCAAGGTGACAAGGAAGGCAGGAGTGATGCCCGTGATAAAGAAGAGGGAGGGAGAGAGAGGAGGAGGATGAAGAGAGTTGTGGCTTGGGGCAGAGAGGCAGAGAGAGGTAGCTGGGGGGGCGGGGGGAGACAGATGCCCCTGCCCTGCTGGTCATGTTGGCAGTGGCAGGGCTGCCTGTGTGTGACAGACGGGGGAGGCGAACATCCCAACTCTCCTCCACATTCTGCTCCCTGCTCTCCCCCCACATTGTCCTCACTCTGCCTCGCGCTGTCTAGTTTTTCCCGCCGTGGGGTTAAATCCTGCTCCTGCCTGTCCCTCTTCGTCAGGAGCTCCATCCTCTACTTTCTCAGCATCCTTTTACATCCCCATCAGTCTTCCCCGTTTACCTCCAGCTATGATCTGCCCTCCTTCGGCTGCCCTCTCTCCTTTCCTGTCTCCTCCAGCCCAACCGAAGGCCTGCTTGGCTGGGTGGTTTATCTCAGACCTGGAGGCTCTGTCCAGTCCTGGAGGCCGAGGCGATGACTCCCCTCCCCGCCTGGTGCTCCTACAGCCGGCTGCCAAGCTGTCCTGACCAGCCATCCCCTCTCTGCCGCCTCCCACTCTCCCTCCTACGCCATCACACAGCAGGCCACCGCCACGTCACACAGCAACACACACACAGAAAGAGTCCCGCTGTGGTGAGCGAAGACACAAGATACAGATCGATGTGCCACACGCAAAGTGAGGGAGATGTCAGCTACACACACACACAGCGGAGGACCTAAAGGTCAGAAACAGAGCCTGTTGTTCTGAAGCTGTAAATGTTTGATGAGGGAAGTGTTGAGAATGCGTCGCTCCACACCAGCAAACTAATCTGAGTCACGCTGAGAAAATGCCAATCTTTGTCCAGTCACAACCTCTGATCTTGGTACGTGTAGATGCACACTTCAAAACAACCTTATACACGCAGCAGTCTCTTTCAGAGATTTATGGTGATAGCTGGCCGGTACTGAAATCCACTCCAGGTTTGTAAAGCAGAAGATACGTCAACGTTGTTTGCCAAGAAGCGTTTTACACTTTGTCTGCTGGTAGAGATAAGTGTGACGTTGTAGAGAGAATTTATTCAGAGTACGTGAAGTTATTTCTCTGGAGGTGAACCACAACTTGCTGACAGACGATATCCTGATAAGGTAACAAAGTGGAATCGTACTGTAAAATTGCATGTATAATTTAAGAAATTTGATTAATTTAAAGGGGCACTCCAGTGATTTAATGTATTCCATAAAAGGCGAGACACTGAATGATCCAAATCAAAGCAGCGGAAACCAAAGTATCCTGAATTTAGTCCCTAGTATGTGTCAAGATAAAAATAAAAAAAATACTGTATCCTACGTTTCTCATAATGCAGCTTAACTTTCATTGGACTTTCCCATCCACATCTTTCAAACTCCACATCCTCAAGTTTAAAATGCAGGCCTCGTTTGTAGTCTCTTAGTACCCCCCACCCCCACTATGCAGCAAAACACAATTACTTAGGAGAAATGGCAACAACTGTACCAAATGATCTCTGACTCAGATACATTTCTGTAGTTTAATTCCAAACACTGCTGCAAAATGCCAGCAGGCTCTCACACTTACCAGTCTGACAGTGAACAGGAAGCCAGTAAATCAGTGGGTCAGGTCGTGGCCTCAGATGTTTGAAGCGACTGCAGGTTGCATTTATTATAATGCAGTAAGTAAAGCTTCAACTTTGGCACAAACAGAAACAACCACACACACAGTCGGTTTGTCTGGCCAGAGAGCGACCAACCTCTGGCCTTCTTATACAACACACACACTCTCTCTCTCTCTAATCCACCCCTTGTCTTACCTTGCCTCAGATGTGCGTGTGCATGTGCGCGTGTGTGTGTGTGTGTGTGTGTGTGTGTGTGTGTGTGTGTGTGTGTGTGTGTGTGTGTGTGTGTGTGTGTGTGTGTGTGTGTGTGTGTGTG